>JAVQKC010104206.1:0-14302 GCA_036025475.1 Philypnodon macrostomus | reverse complement strand
CTGCCAAAGTAAGTGTGTCCAGGGTCCCATAGGGGTCATAAACATGGGGGTGCTATTCTTTATTTGACCTCTGTAATGTGCCTATGTACATTAAGTATACAATTGCCCGAATCAATGTGGTTCCATAATATTATCGTTTCGCTGATATAATTAAGTGAGCTTTAAACCTTGATTTCTTTGAACATATAATGTATGTACAGTATTGTGGTGGGTGGCAAACCTTTATTAAAAAATTGTATTGACATTGAGCCAGTAAGGTAACTATTCCATACCTGACATGTTAGACTAGTGTACCCTATGCACTAAAGGGTGCACTGGATTATAAGGCGCACTGTCAATGAATGTTCTATTTTCAAACTTTTTTCATATATAAGGTGCACCGGACCATAAGGGGCATTAAGCGAAACAAAACAGTCAGACAAGTCAAAATTTATTAAACGCGTTCACAATAACTCTCAACATTGTTCAAACGATTGATAGCCTTGAGCTTAAAGTCCGCGTCGTAAGCATGTCTCTTGACAGGTGCCATTTTGGGGTCATATATAAACACTAATAATAATACACTACTAATATTACGGTGAAGCACAGTACCGGTATGTATTACTCCGTCATGTTCCTGACTCCCGGAGCTTTGTATTTTGCCGAAGTCGTACCAAAACATTTTGACGGAGCACCTTGATTGCCGTGTGACACAAAATGCTTGGAGGTCAGTAAGCACAACCAGAATTAATCCATATATAAAGCGCTCAAGATTATTTTGGTTTTTGAGAAAATTAAAGGCTTTTAAGTGCGCCTTATAGTGCGGAAAATACTGTATGTGTAAAAGTCCTCATGACGCTCAGGTCCTCATAACATGAGCTTGTGGTCATATGGGTTAAATATGTTCATTACCATGTGTCATACACCAGGCCTGTGTGTTAAAGTGCTGCTGATAACTTGTATAGACACTTTTCACCTTTCTTCATCTAGTGTACACACGTCACAACATGTTAGATATGGTGAACGCACCTGTAACTGGATTTGATTAAGTCCAATGTTTACTCATTCTGAAGGGTTTACATAGGGACAGTCATTGACACAACTGAGGTAAAATCAAAACAGGTGGCTCTGATGTCAACTTCTAATATAGTTAAATTGTGATGCTTACGCCTTATGAACATATTCATCACATACTGTATAAAACAAAAATAAATGTTGGTGGATGGTACAAAAGTAGTTTGACGTTAAACACAGCTTGATTGCACTGACATGACCATCTAAGTGACCAATTGCAAAGACTGATCAATTACAAGATATCAGATGGCACTGTTTGGGTATCAAAATTGCATAAAATGAGGCTTGTTGATGGGATTATACGATATTAATCCACTCTTTTTTGCCCGATGGCCATTTATGTTAAACATGCATCATAGAAGGAGCCAGCCAAAGTCTCACTGTATATGCTACATTTTTATCATCTGATTAAACAAAACATGAAATACATCACATTCTTTGGACTGCAGTCAAAACAACACAGCTATATAACTGATCATTGGTTAAACTGAGTTGTCCCATTCATGCTATCATCTAATACCTTCTTTAGTACATTTAAGAACACTTCTATTCAGCCATGGCACATTTCAGGGTGAAGTGAGGCATAAGTAAACCACTTTAGGATCAACTGAGCATATGAGTCACCATAGTACACAATTTGGAGGTAGGGTATATTCTCTCTATATATGTCCTTGTTATGGCCCCTGGGAGGCTGGAGAGTGTCCTAGCAACTATGTTCCTCAGAAGTGTACAATAATTAGTCACAGGGCTGACACAGACAGATAACCATTCATCCACTATGAACAGTCAGTAGTGATTTGGATGCCCCTAAGCTACACAAAGGAACTGGAGTACATGTTGAGAACCCACAGTAACATGAGGTGAACATGCAGACTATACTCCAGGCAGCTCAGAGCAGTTACTACTCTGCCCCTGTGCATTTACAAGTGATAATTTAATAAAATCTCATGTTACCCCTAATATGCTTCCGTTTTATTTTTCAGATTACATTATACAACAGTGCAGTGCAGAATGTGGGAAACCTCACTTCACCTCTGTGTTGTTCTGTTGCAGACAGAGGTGTGCAAATGAATTGGACACATTTGTTGAGAGCGGATTGATCAGCCTGGCTTGCACTTGCCACATTTGATGTATACAAAAGCACCTTGTTTGGCCTTTCCATAAATATTTCATCTCCAAATCATCAAACCGAGACTAATGAGGTCAAACTTTTAGCTCTTCTGCTTGTTGTGCATCATAAATGTTTTATCTATGCTCCAAGAACTGAGGCCTTCGGCTCCACCTATTCCCTAATACAACGAGCTCATTACAATGAACTTCAACCAGATATTGTAGCTGGCTTTCTAAAAAAAAAGAAGTTGGACTATTCCCTCCCCTTGTATAATTCATTGTACAGTACATGCAATCCCATTGAAGTGTATAGCTCATGACTCATGCAGAAAAGAGTGTTAATAATAAACTTCATCCCACACAGGTCCTAGCTTGTAGCACTGCGGCACTTAAATAATGCCTCATATTCCATAATGAGCGATGGCAGCCATTACGATATAACCCGTGCTCTTCAGGTTAACAGACTGTGAAGTGCCAATACAACAGCTCCGCCTCCTCCCGCTCATCCCCTTATGCAGTGATTCGACATATATAGACCATTTCACTGCAGCGTGGTGAGAGAGAGAGGGAACAAAAACACATGACTATAGATATCCTCGAGTCACCTCAGTTTAAGTTGCTTATAGACACTTCAGAAAGTCATACGTCACTTTTTAGTCCTCGATTTTCCGTTTAATTGTATTGTATCTGGAAAGCATCTAAAGTCAAACCAGTGTATTTGCAAGCCCTTGGGTAGCTTGTTTGACCACTGGAGTGTAAACATATCTTTATCTCTGTCTGCATCTTTTCCAGAATTTTTCATGTTGTTTTTGCTGCACTGACTGGACTGAGCTGAACTCCAGTGTCCCGGTTTCCCTTCGCTCTCTCGCGCTCTCTCCCTCCCCCCTCCTAGAGTATAGTACCTCAGCTGCCCACAACGTCCCCGCTCCGCCTTTCTCTCTCTCTTTCTCTCCCTCTCTTTCTCTCTCTCCCCTCCCATCTCCCGCACATGGTATGCACCTACCTTTTTTCTTCATTTTGTGCGTCACCTCTCTCTCTCTTCCTGCCTCATCTCCCCTGTTTCCCCCCTTTAGTCGATATCTACTCAAAAGATTTTTCAAACTGAGGTTGTGTGAGGTAATTCTCCATAGTCAAGGGTAGTTTAACTGCATGGTGGTCTGGGTTCAGGCGGTTTCTGGAGGAGCAGGCAGGAGAAGCATTGACACGGAAGGGAGAGTTTTATTGCAGAAACATAAATTAGCTTTCAAGGTAAATCGAGTTTTTGTGTAAAAACATGACGATGCAAATTGAACAGTGCAGTTAGTTGTAAATCAAGAGCCTCTGTCATACTGAGCAATTCTATTTTGCACTTGTATAATATTACTGTTAGCTGATGTCTACATGCATGCTTGTCACACGGACTTGTTACAAAAGCCATATATCATTATAAAGGCTACCATTTACCTAAGGTCAAGAACAAGCCATCTACGCCTATAGTATGTTTACATTGCCACCTTGCTCTGTATACATAGTAATCTAGCTCATGTAAACAAATGGATGCTGCTAACCAGGAACACATTTGTTTGCTTGACCATCTTGCTAAATGCTTTTATGATACATTGGTTCACTATTGTAGTTCTACAGAAAATCTTTTAGGTCACAGCAAGCAATTACACGAGTACTAATTATATTGGCGATATTATGGAATTGTCTCAATCGGCATCCGCAGATCCGGCACAATAACTCAAAAATTGATTGCCAGATCAGTTAAAAATTTTAGGGTCAGGTACATATCATGAAGATGCCAAACTGGATTGATTTTGGTACTTCAATGGTGAATTTATTGGATTGGGAAGTCCTCAAGCCTGTCCTCAAGCCTATCCTCAAGCCTGTCCTCAAGCCTGAAACACCCCCCCAGGCCCTGAACATATATGGCCAATATGATGGCAGTTGGTTTTTGGTATAGACTAAAAAGAAAAATGTAGTTGTGAGGACAATTTACAAAATCTGGCAAAAACATCCTACATCAAATAAACCAAAAATCCATTTCGAACCTACCCATGCTTGAAAGCAGGTTTCTTTAAATGCTGACTCAGTAAATGCATTTTTTGTGTTTATGAGGCATGTGGTCAGTGTGAAGTTGGGCAAATGGACATAATATACTGCATTTTAACATGAATCTGATTTTGCTTCAATTATTCCATTCTTTTATTGACATGACAAATCTTTGTGTAGATTATGTAAAGGACTAGCCGTCCATCTGATCTGCACACATTCATTGTATTTATCTTGTATGTATAATGACAAAAAAAGCACTTTACATTATTTTACTTTACATAGCATTTGAGTGAAATAGCTTGGGAGAGTAGCCTTGATTAACACCAGACCCGGCTACCTGAAGCTAATTCCAATGAGCTGATAAAATTGTAATTATTTATTAGCTGCTGTTTCGCTGCTGGCACCATTCACATTGGTGCATTATTTAGCTCGCATATGCCGCTCTTGTTTACCATTCCAAACCGAGGGGACATGTTGGCTGCTATATAAAGCCTGCACTATAAAAAACAAAAAACAAAACCAAGTGCATGCACATTGTCTATCGCTCCTCCCTCCCTTCTCTCCCTCTCTCCTCTCCCTCTCTCCTCTCCCTCTCTCTTGCTTTTCTAGCTTAGTCATACTAGTTGATGCGAGGTAACGAGGGCAGAGGAGGTAAAGCATTGCAAGACCAAGCTGTAGAAAGAGCTAGAAAACAAGGGCGGGAGAGAAAATGGCAAGCGTTGGGAAAGACATGAAATGAACTGTGTATGTGTGCTAGAGAGAACTGGCAAGAGAATAGAAATGCACTTTGCTGTAGCTTGTAGTCTGCATCCAAACTCCCAGGAGAATGACCAAGCTCGCCTCAGCTCCCACCCCCCGCTGAATGTTTAGGGCTGATAAACAGTTTGCGTCTGGGACAAAAGCGCCAAGATAAGCCTTCTGCAAAAATCATCACTCCCTCTCGATTTATTCCCTCTTTTTTTTCCTTTAGCTTTGTTTTCCCCGAGTCATACTGGCTCTCGGGCCGATAGGGATTAAGTGCCTGGTGCAAATAGTGCAAATACACATTGCTTTATCTCACCAGCGCCACACACAAAAAAGTGTGCTTCTATGAAACTGCTTTTTATGTATGCCTGACAGAGCTGTACTTGGACCGCTGTTTGAAGCCTTTATGAGTCAGAGATGCCGGGTCAAGGCCTATTTTGCACACTCAGCACATTTACATTAGCAACTGTGTCTGCGCTTATACCTAAGGATGTTCTATTATGTATGTCTGCATGTGCATTGTGTCTATTTTCAATTATGTCTCTGAATATCTTTGCCCTTTGCATTAACATACTGTAGCTGTTGTGGATCTCCAGGGCTTTTGAATAGTGGCGCTGTCTGTAGCTTTATAGTGACAATAACAACATGCAGGTATAATGAGGTAAAAAAAAAAAGACTAGGCTCCTGTAAAGTAAACAACAATAGGGAAGAGGAGACAAGAGGGAGAGAGAAAAGCAATGCAAATGTATAGAGTCTCTAAATCAAAATATGTTTTATCTGGATCTCCAAATACATATGAATGCATCGCACCAAGAGAACAAGCATTCATCTCTTTTCTTCACTCCGCAGTATCACAGACTAGGATACTGGATGTTAAAATTAGATGCAAAACCAACATTTTTTAAATAAATCTCACAAGCAAAAAAACCCTGATATTCTGATTAATGTTTAGAGCTGGGGTTCCCAATTGAAACTCAAAAGTGGGTTGAAACTCAAAAGAGGGTTGAAACTCAAAAGTGGGTTGAAACTCAAAAGTGGGTTGAAACTCAAAAGTTGGTTGTGGGATCATTATTTACAGAACAAATCTTCATCCCCCCAAATGTTTTTTTTCTTTGAGCCATAGCTCGTTTGGACCAGTGGTGTGCATTTTTTTTTTTTTTTTTTTATCTTTGCTGATCATGTAAACAGAGATCCTTTGATGATCAAAATCACCCAAATGTTGATGCTTTGGCAAATTCTATAAATGGCAGCCCCAGTGTCTAAGACCATCTGGACTGTCAGGTTTACTGCCCAATGTCTTGTCATTTTAGTCCAGTTATTGCCAATCAATAGACTGCTCTGTTAAAATGGCTCGTCCTTCTGTCACCAACTCTTATTTGTGCTCATTTACTGTACAGTGATAAATGTTATCTCCACCAGGTATTGATAATGACGGGATTGTTGTTATAGGTCCTATATTATGACTTTTTCTGCACTTTCCACAGTCTATTTTATTTGTAGTGTATGTATCTAATACAAGCTGCTTGGACTCAATGAGAAAAGGTCTGACCACAGACCAAACCATTTGTGCCGGTATTTAGGGGTTTCCCCCCCCAAAAAAACCTCCAACCACTTTTTACTTCTTCTGGGATATAAACAAAGCCTTGACACACTCACAGCCAAACACACATCTTCTCCAATCAGATCTGTTTTTGAATGGTGGTGGCAACAAGGATTATCTCAGTGTGTGATTACAGGAGCAGGCAGGAGCACTTTGTGGTTTAGCCCCTAATTATGATATAATTTTTAGGTCTGTCTGTCAGGACTATAGCTCAACATAATGAATTACTTAAAAATGCCAGACAAATGAAATTAAAATAAAACCAAACACAACTTTGGGTATGTGTTTGATGTAGAAACCACTTTAGAATATTGTTAAAAGCTCAGGACACAGAATGTAGATACAATTATGCAAATGGTTTGTATATTAATCCAATTTTGTGTTAAATTAGTAATTTTTTCAGATTTTTAAGAACAGGACATACAATATTTTGACTGACTTTATGTGCTGTTTCCTTTTTTCCTCCAGCCAACTAGGACCAGACCTCTATGGGGGACTCTAAACCCAGAAGCATCTGGTGAAGTAAGCCCAATGCTTCTACTGCAGTTTAACTGCCTTTTTATGGCACATTTACATATATATGTTTTACTCTGTCCTTAAATAATAAATAATAGTTTGATACCTCAAATTGGAACTAAAGTGGTTAGGCAAAACTGTCAAATTGCTGATGTCACGGTAAATAATTGAAAAGGATCACTTTAAATGTTGCTCCAACAGTAACATGGTTGTACTGAGCTTGCTCTCTGGGACACAGAACAGGGAAATACACCCAGAATGCAAAACCTTTTTTTTGTTTAGTCTGTGGAACAATGCGCATCTTTCCATTAAAAACAAACAACAGGAATCTTTTGACTCTGGGGACTTCATTAGAATGAACTGACATCATTTCTAATACTCTGGTGGAGGGATTGTTTTGGTTCTACACGGCTCCTTTAAAATAAAGCTACAGACATAGCCTGAAATAACCTTTCCATCTAAGCTACTTTGAGCACATTCTCTTGGGCTTCTATTCAAAACCGATTCACCACCAAGATGGAGAGTATTCAGCAAATAGGTCACTTGTACAAAATATTATTACTGTTCATGATAGTATTATACAGTATTTTCACCAAGGTCCACACTTTACATTCTGGCCTATCAAACCTTTCCTAAACCTGTGAAACTGTGATGCAGATAGAATGGTGGAAATGTCTCTTAAGTTGATAATCCAGTTTTAACATGTTACAGAAATGAGGACACATTTTTACACCGCATGCAAACAATGATCAGTGAAATATGAAAGTGAAAATTAGCTAAATGCTCACATGGGCTACACACCTACACCACCTTTTGTATTAATATTGTTGCCAAAGTGAGTCTTCAAGAGTCAAGGTAAAAGAAAAGACACTGCATAAAATACATCAGAAACATGGTTGGCTGTGGAGTCCATCTTGGCCAAACATCTGATAATTTGAACCAAACAGTGCAGCTGGGAAAGCCCCTAAATTATGTGTTATTACTCTTGAGCTATTCCCTTACTGTTATTAATTGGTTGTGTATTCAGAAAAAAGTCTTTCATGGCAGAAGTTTTGGAGCCATATTGTTGTACAACTTTTCAATTGCCCCTACTGTTCTTGCATCTCAAATGTATCTTGATCCTAATGGCTAGAGGCTGCTTTTGTATTGATTTGAAGCTTTACATGACGGGAGATTAATCCCACGTTCACAAATAAAGGCTTAGGACGTCTGGCAAAACACATCTGCACAAATTGATGGGAACTGTTTACAAATGAATAACACAAAATGATTACGAAGGATGCAGCTCTTTCAAGTCAATATTTATTAGTGGGACCTCTGGCAGCAATTACAGCTCAATGTCTGCATAGATAAATCTGAACTGGCTTACATCTGGACACTTCTGTTCTTTTTTCCTGGTAGTGAAGTTTAAGCTTTCACATGGCCCAGCTTGTGTTCCAAACAACTCAATCTTTTCTACGGATTTCTTAGCAGACTTGATTGCATTTAATTTGAGTTCATGCTGATAAAACAACATTTATTGGCAGTGTATTTTCACATTATTTCTTTATTAGTTTTAAAGTGGACCTATTATGGTTACCCAAAACATTTGAATACTCCTCTATGCTGAGGCACTGCCCTTCTCAACAGCTAAAGCCACTTTTCTTCATTGACAGGTGCTCCTACTTTCTATTATTTGCATTGGCTTTAGCTGAGAAGTGGGTGTGGTCAGCAGAGAGAAAGAGGGCGGACACGCTTCTAATCCAATTTTTTTTCAGCGCAGAGAAAGCCACAACCTCTCAAATACCCCTTTAAACGTCTATTCTTTCCTCTTAGTGCTAAAATGTGCCCACGTTTACATGGTCCAAACAACTGAAGCCTGTTTGGATTCCTTTATTGCGCTCCCTTCAAGGTCATGCTGGAAAATCGAATTTTCTTTGTAGCGTTTTTTCCACATCCCCGCTCATTTGCTTTAAATACCACCAAATACTAACTCTACATTTAGATAAAACCTTTTTGCAAAGCACCATCTTTCACGCTGACAGCTCCCACCAGCCACACTATAAGGCCCGGGGGTAGTAGCTATGATTAGATTACGTTTTTTTGGTTAAGATCGGCACTAACGGTGTGCACTAGGTGAGCTGAAGCGGGTCGCTATGATCTCCCATGGCTTATTGGATTAGGCGCCGGGTGCGTGTGACTCGGAGATATTCACGTACATGCTGTGCAACTTATTGTAAATGTGTCGAGTGCACTCATACTATTTTTACTGGAAGTGTAAGAGTGTGAAGCCGTGTTGTCAAAGCAGAACTGAGACATTCGTGTACTACATGTTTTCAGGTTATGTATTTACATCTTTACACCCTAGAGGCTTAAAGAGAATGAAAAAAACCCTAAATTATGGTACTTGTAAGAGGTACTGGTAGGTTTGTATGTATGGTGGTAGACTGTATAGGTTGTACATGTGGTTGTTAGATGTGTTAGTGGCACAGTGGTTAGCACTCTTGCCTCACAGCAAGAGGGTCCTGGGTTCAATTCCTCAGGCCCTTCTGTGTGGAGTTTGCATGTTCTCCTTGTGTCTGTGTAGGTTTCCTCCGGGCACTCTGGTTTCTCCTACCACTAAAAACATGTACAATAGGTTCCCCGTTGGGGCTAGGACTCCCCTCAAAATGAGATTCTGAATCTCAGTGGGACTTTCCTGGTTAAATAAAGGTTAAAAAAAAATGTGACTACTACTGACTGTGGCGTGAATTAATCTAATCTAAAAATATGCTATAGAAAACCATTTGATCATTACACTACAAAATATGATCATCTATATTGTACCTGTACTGTAAATAAAGGTTATGGGTGAAATTATCTGGCCTCTGATTGGAGTCTGCATGTCCTCCTTATATTACTACATGTTTCCCCCGGGTACTTTGACTTTCTCCCATGCCATCAAGAGTCTCCCATCACTGTATGTGTAACCTAAAGTAAATGTATAATGAATGAATATATGAGTAAATGGTTTTATGTTTGGGTATATCTCTTAGTCAGCTCTGGCTCTAACTAGCCATTTTCTAGGGTTTACCTCACCAAAGGCTCATAATCAGTGGGATACGCTCCTGTCCCCTGCAGCCCTCTAAAGGGAATAAGACCAAGAACAAGAAAGCATTTTGAGCTTTTCTAATTTTGAAAATACGTTTGTGTAACGGTTGTCTAATACATTCTGTGCATTTAAATTCAGAACCCAATTATTTTTTATAGCTAAATGAACTAATTTGTTCTTGTATCCTCAGTCAGGTCAAGTTTTGTGAGTGGCATTTAATACGAAGTATTCAATGGCATGAAATGCAGCCACAATATATATATAATTGCATCTTTTCATTATAGGTCTGCATACAATTTGTACTTGCCATTTGCCAAGTTAACAGATTGTGTTCTACAGTTCACAGTACTACAGCTGGAGGTTCAATTTTTGATTTAAATTTTATACATTAATACCAGCTTCCTGCAGCAAACCCGCATAGCAAATAAGTAAAATTATTAAATGAAACCTGTTAAAAAGTTATGAAATTCCTTGGGACTTCAAAATCGACTTTTTTCTTTTACATTTCCCTTCCACTGTCACCACAGCCAACATTTGTTATCTAATAAGCCGTGATAGTCTTACTGATTTGGCTTAGGCCTTTATGTCCTGACACAACCCTCTTGATTTAGCTACACGATGGCACATAGAGTACACCTGTCTGTGACCCTGGATGATTGTCACCCAACTACAAACTTACAGTTTACTTACTTAGCTTTACTAAACTACTTTTAACATTTGGGAAATATATGTTTCTCCACTTTTATTACCGTATTTTCCACACTATAAGGTGCACTTAAAAATCTTTAATTTTCTCGAAAACCAACAGTGCGCGTTATAATCAAGAGCGCCTTATATATGGATTAATTCTGGTTGTGCTTACTGACCTCCAATGATTTTGTGTCACACGGCACTCAAGGCGCTCCGTCAAAATGTTTTGGTACAACTTCGGTAAACTACAAAGCCCCGGGAGTCAGGAGCGTCGCGGAGTAATACATACCGGTACTATGCTTCACCGTAACGAAGACAGGAATCATCACTGAACTGCCAGGTAACAGCAACGACACAGACTCAGATAATGACGAGGGGGATCCGGGCATGCTGGATGCCGTAATCGCACAACTGTTCAACTCGGACACTGAAGATGAAGAATTTGAGGGATTTGTGGACGAGGAATAAACTGAAAAAGTGACTGTATTGTGTTGTATGTTACGTGTTATAACTGAATTAATTTAAGTTATTGTGAATACGCTAACGTTTGATTTAGCGGTATCAGACTGTGTTTTTTACGTGTTACAAATGAACGAGGTTGAAAGTTATTGTGAATACACCATTAGCTTTTGAACAATGTTGAGAGTTCTTGTGAACGCGTTTAATAAAGTTTGACTGACTGACTTGTCTGAATGTTTTGTTTCACTTAATGCGCCTTATGGTCCGGGGCGCCTTATATATGAAAACATTTCGAAAATAGACCATTCATTGACAGTGCGCCTTATAATCCAGTGTGCCCTATAGTGCGGAAAACACGGTAATACAATTTCATATGATGTTATATTTCTGCACCTATTTGACTTATGACTAGTTGGTGTATGTTTGGTCCATGGACACAGGTTTAGCACCAAAGGCATAAAAAGGACAGACAAATATAAAAATAAAGTGAGAGGCAGAGGTTTTTGTGTTGTGGCTGGTGGATTGGTGGATTGGGGTGAGGGGCAGTGATTATTTGCTGCTGAGGTAGCACCGTATTACACATGAGGATTTGGAATGGCCCAGATAAAGTAATCTATGATTAACTGGGGCGCGGCTGGCTCACAACACCGCCAACAGCTGTAGTCAGGGGCGAATTACAAAATTATGGGATGTCTAAACATTTTCGAAAGATATTATGGCGTGAGAAGCTGGGATATATGTCAAAGGTACACATATGTGACAAAGATTCCAGCAGTTGGGCTGGTTTCACACAGAATACAATATTATTTCATATTGTTGCAGCTTTCTCCCATGAGCCGCTCAGGGTGGAGCTAATATCTCTTTTAAATTTGCCATTCATTGTCTTTCATCGTTGTTGGTGTGAGCACGTTAAAGAAACGTATTTGTCTGTCCTGGTTATGGTATATAGTCCTGTCGAAGTTAACTAGTGTGCAAAACATATACTCTGGTACTACTTCAGAGATTAATATTTGATATCCATGTCCAATATTGTGATATCGATATCTTTGTGATATGCTGTGTGAATCGTTCCTTTATTCGCTAGTTAAAATGGTTTCAGAATCAAAACGCAAGACCAAATGGGAAGCAAAACAAGTCTAAAGTAGGACACATTTGACAAGTCACAACATTTTCATTCAATGCTCTTAGGAAAAAATATTTTAACAGTCTAAATCTGTTCTAAAGGGGCTGTAGGCGCAGACTGGCAGCCACCCCCTCTATCAGTGTGCCCCAGGGCAGCTGTGGCTACACAAGTAGCTTACCACCACCGGGTGTGACTATGGAGTGAATGAATAATGTAATGCAAAGCGTCTTTGAGTCTTGAGAAAAGTGCTGTATAAAACTAATGCATTATTATTATTATTATAAATCTATGTCAGAACATACAAACCATGGCGTTATTGCAATGTATTTAGATATTTGCGATATGGATTTTTGCTAGTTTTGTTAAATTAATAATTGCGATATATTGTACTACTTCCAATTTATACATTTTTTTGCTAAGACAACAAAAAACATTTGACTAAAACTATATAATGCATTGTAATCCTTTGACAACATAAACCCTTAAGCTTTTCAAATATAATGTGATAAATATATACATTTGGTCATGTTGCCCAAGCCATAGGAAAGAGAGCAATCAAGCCAAACTTGCGTATTTGTCACATTTGGCAGGAAATGCCTGAAAAGTCCTGGGGGGGAGTTTTGTTAAGAGGGAATCTAAATGCTGGGGTTGCGGTCACTGGAGTGATTGCCCCAATGATTGCTGTAACAACTGTCTGACGGGATAACAAATCAAATTATAAAGATGGACATGGCGCTTCAGACCGAGCCGCTGTCTGAAATTGATTGCCAGCACTGGGAGCTGATATCGCTGCGTTTGCTCTGTCATAGTCCATCACATGTCATTATAACCAGGGGAAACCTTATGCAGAGGCCAAGGACTTCAACCAGGAGTAAATTAGGTACCAAACCCAGACTAAAGTGAGGACTAAATCCAACTTTTTCATATGTAACTGGCCACAACACAGATTTTCATTTAGAAGGTCACCGGGCCTTTCTGTGTGAACTTTTGCATGTTTGTCCCCGTGTCTGTGTACTCAAGATCTGGAGATGGGTCCCACTGCTCCTGACATTGGCATTGAGGGCTGGGTCAAATGCAGAGGAATAAAGTGTACCCTCCTTAACCTTAACATTACCATAACATCATTTAGTTTTCTGCAAAATATATACTGCTTTTGCCGTAGATAACAATAAATGACTGGTATTTTGTGCAGCTCTAAGACAAAGTCACACTGATGTTCACTGTTAGACATTTGCTCTGATGCTAAACACTGGGTTAATCCTCTCTGTTTCCATCACGTCTGAGTGTTACCACTACACTGATTGAAGTGCTCTTCTATCATGTGTTTTCACTAAGTGCACCAGCAATCATCTTTAAATTGTAGTTTGTAGGACATCAATCATCTAGGGGTTACAAGCCCCTTCTGAGCATTTGTCCTTTTGACGAAACATCTGAGGAATTATAAATATCATAGGTGTTGAGATTGTGTTTCAATAATTATCAGCAGTGCTCCTGGGAACCTAAGCGAGCGCTATTTTTATTCTGCGACACTATTAGTCATTTATGTGAAGGGGCCTGTCATTGGAAATCATTTTCATGTCTTTAGACAGTTCCTCTGTTCATCCCAATGACGAGGGCATTGCCTCAGGGCTGAGTCAGGCCAGAATATATCAGGAAACCAGACAGATCCTCAATAATGTCACAAGTTTGATATTACTGTGTAAATCAATGTATTTTTTCACAGACCTTCTAGGGAAAATGACTTAAAAATAGGTTGTTATATTAGTCTATGGGGTTCTGGTCTAATTATATCGGCGAAAACAGCGTGTCGCCGATATTATGGAATCACGTCGGTGTTCGTCCGCGTCCGCGTCCGCAGATCCTAGCTGTGAACGCGATAACTCAAAAACGAATTGCTGGA
>JAVQKC010104194.1:0-16652 GCA_036025475.1 Philypnodon macrostomus | reverse complement strand
GCATCTGGACAAGGTTTTGATTGTTGAAAAGCTTTCATCTGCCAGTCCAGCAGACTTCTTCAGTTCTGGTTAGAAAGGTGGGTGAGCTGAGATTTATAGGCTGATACTTGGGGGCGTGGTATAAACCTGTTGGATGGGCTTGTGCCCTACCATTAATATGCTAATGGGAATCCCTATCAGTTGCTAATGGTGCTCCCTCTCTCTATTGTTCCCTAGTTTCAGCTGAAACTCACCTATGTGGTCTGCAGTAAACAAGTTTCAGCTTTTTGTTTTCTTGTTTTTGTTCTTCAGTATTGTTTTGTACACTTTAGGGAGGTTAAAACTGAGACCACCACCTCTGTTCAGAGAAGGGTTTTGGTTTGTAACAAAACAAGCTTCTTTGACTCCTCTTTCAAACCACTTTCTCTGGCCAAGATCTGCACCTCACTGTCTTCAAAGGAATGGCCCATCTCTTTTTGGTGAAGATGTACTGCTGACTGTGGTCCACTTGAGTTTCTCCGATGTAATGGTTGTTTAGTTTCACCTATGTATAAATCACTACACTCGTCTTTACACTGTATAGCATACACCACATTGCTCTGTTTATGTCTGGGAATTTTGTCCTTGGGGTGGACCAGTCTCTATCTGATGGTGTTGATTGGTTTAAATTGTGCTGAGATGTCGAATTTACTGTAGATTCTTCTAAGTTTTTCTGAGACGCCGGCTACATAAGGGATGACAGTGGCTGTTCTTCTTGTGTCTGCTGTGTCTTTTCTATTCTTGTTGGATTAATTAGTGAATTACTTAATTGTCATTAATCATACAGTGCAAATGTTGAAACCGATCTGGCAATTAGTTTTTGAGTTATCGCGGACGAACACCGACGTGATTCCATAATATCGGCGACACGCTGTTTTCGCCGATATAATAAAGTTATGTTAGTTTGATAAACTTTGGATTGGATTGAATTTGTAGTTAAAAAATTTTTATGAAGACACTGATAGCAGTAGTAGAAAACAAATTGTCAAATAAAACAGTAATAAAATCAGAATTGTGATCTTTATTTTCATATTGCCCACCCACCTATACATTCTAAATCCAGGTTGTAAGACAACAAAAAAGTCTGAAAGTCTGAAAACTCTATGTCCCATCCCCCACATCCTCTATGTGTTGAAGTTTGTCCCAGTACCTGTAGCTGTGCAGTGAGCTCTCTGTACTTGTTGATGGTCTGCTGGTAGTCCGCCACAGTCTCCTGGGCTGCCTCCACCCTCTTGTCTGCCTCTCGCACCTTGGCCCCACTCAGGTCCAGCTGTTCCCTCAGCTCCATTTCAGTCTCCCTGGCGTTCTCCTGGAGCTCATCGTTCATCTCATTGATCGCCTCCTACAGTAAGAAAGAACTGTTAACTATGTGTACAAGGGGGCATGGTGTTGGTATGATACTTTGGCTGGTCGACCCATAATCTCCCTTTGGGTGGTTTTAATGTCCTCCCTGTATTTTCCTGTGTGCGCCAGCTTCCTCTGACCAACTGTCCAAAAACATGCATTTGCTAAGCGAACCTGAATGAAAATGTATGTATAAGTGAAATTTTGCTCATGACTTTCTTAATTTAGTCCAAACTTGTAAACTTCTGCTAAATGCCCCTAGTAAATGTACTGTATGCGGTTGTCGGTCAGTATAAGTCTGCCATGTAAAATAACTGGCCACTGCTCAGAGTGTACCCTGCATAAGGCCCGTAGTTGTCACCCACATACTATCTATCTAGCTAACATACTAACAGGATGAGCTCTGTTTTAGTTCCTTGTAAACCTTGAGAGGGAACTAAATATTACACATTTAATAACATGATTTTTAGAAGAGATGGCAAAAGAAGAAACTATGACACTTTTCAGAGATTTCTAGCAGTGGCTTCAAAAATAGCATGATGCACTTACCAGATCAGTGACAGTTTCCCTCAGCTCTCGAACTTTCTCCTCTAGGTCCAGGTTCCTCTCAGTCAGTGTCTCCACCATCTCTTCTGATCCCAGGGCAGCATCCACCTACACACAAAATATAAATCTGTAGTTAAATATGATGATTATTAAGTTTATCACATCCATATTGCTCTGTACCTGTTCCTTGAGCTCATCAATGGTGGCCTCAGCCTGTTTGAGTTCCTCAGACAGTTTCTCTTTCTGAGTCCTGAATGTCTCCAGCTCACTGTTTTTCTTCTCCATCTGTTTCTGCAGCTTTACATGCTCCTGCTTCTCGGAGGATGACAGGTCACGCATCCTTGAGAAAAAAAACATTCATTATCTACCAATTGCTACATTCAATTTATAGATACTTTACAATTCTGTCATGACTTACCTGACCAGTGCCTCCTTCAGCCGGGCGTTCTGCTCCTCCAGCTGTTTGACATGGTAACTTGACGCAGCTCCATCTGACCCTGAAAAGCATGATGAAAGTGAAGCAAGCCACAATCATCACATTTTATGTAAAATATTATTACATTCATTGGAATACAGTTTAAATACAGTATTAATTCCTTTAAAAACCGTGATATATCGTAGGTTATTATGTGCAATATATTGAGATATTATCGGTATTCCAGCCCTATTATAATAAAAAAATTTAAAGCACTGTCTAACCAATCACATGATTCAACGGGACAGGAGCTCTATCAGGAAATATGTCAGGGAGCTGATGTTAAATTCACAACTTTTTAAACAGTAAAAAAAAAACACATCCTGGACTGGGACAGCTCAAAAATAATTGGATCAGAAACAAACAAAAACAGCCGATGGATAAAAGAGGCCATTGAAATCAGGAACACCTTGAATTGAGACGAAGGAGCGTTTTTACTATTGCACATCCGGGAAGCACTTCTCGAGAAACCAGCGCATGGCGGGGTGTGTGGCCAGTCAGATAGACCCGTCTGGTCCATCAGGCTAGCCACCTCTGGGTAGAGCAGCTGATAAAAGATGCGCCACAGCGGTCATGTGATGCTTCTGAGAACGACTGTAGTACAGTCGAAAAATATCAAGGTAAATGAACCATCTCTTACTATAATTTGTCTGAAAAAACTAAATACAAATTTCTTTTTTTTTTTTCAGACTGCTGCTTGTTATCCTCATACTTTCAGGTTTGCGTACACACCTTTTGGTTTGTGTGAGACCATGTGAAAGGGAAGAGGAGGAGAGGAAGAGGGAAGGGGAGCGTCTCATTCAAACTGTTTTTTAGTAGTGCAGCTTTAAGTGACTGAATTTCTTACCCTTCTCAGAGATCTCGTGGCGGAGGATCTCCAGGTCCATGGACAGCTCCTCCACTTTCTCCTTGAGTGAGTCCACCTCCACCTGCAGAGACTCGGCTCGCTCCTCAGCCATCTCCTTGTCCAGAGTGGCCATCTCTATTGCGTCTGCTGTGTCCGCCATCTCCTCCATGTAGCGGTCCTTGGCCTCGTGGGCTTCACGTGCTTCCTAACATCAGACAGACAAAAAATTGTGTATGCCGTATTGTCTGTGACTTTTTGAGCCTCTAGCCTTTAGTTAGGGGTGGGGCGATATGGTAAAAACTAAATATCAACATTTATTACAAAGAAATTGCAATTTCATGATGATTTTAGTTTACTTTGTATTTTTTGTCTTACACAGAAGACTACTGCTGCCACTGTCGTCATAAAACCTTTTTAACGACAAAATCAATGTACATCCAGTCCAATGTTCATCACAAAACCTAATATATTTTTTTATTATTATTATTATTATTATGAACACTGGCATTGTTACAGTAAAAATGACAGTGAAGAGCAGAGCATAAATGAGTGCACTGTATCATGATTGAACAATCTCCCCTGATTAGCAGATTACCATCATTTCATATCACAATACAATCCATCATACCCCATCACACCCCTAATTTTAGTCAACTCTACCAAAGCAGTATGAAGTTTACCTTCTTGGCCTCCTTGAGCTGCTTCTGTAGATCGGCCTGCTGCTCCTGCATCTTGCTCTTCCACTCCTGCAGCTGCTCCAGTTGGATCTTGTGCTTTTCCAGCTCCTTCAGTTTGGCCTTGTCCTCGGTCCTCTTCATCTTTAGAGTCTCTAGTTTCTCCTCCAGGTCCTTCACCTGAGCCCGCAGAGCATCCTCCTCCTGAGCATGAATCAAACTCCAGTATGTTAGAGACAGGATAGGTAGATAGGTTCACTGTTCCACCACCAAATTGTTTTCAAAATCCAAATAATTTCCCAAAATAACAATAGTAAAAAAAAAAAAAAGAAAAATCTCTTTCTGACTCCTTTGATGTAAAGTAGGTAATCTGTCATAATTATTATTTTACTTTAGTGCCTCTACGGCAACATCAAATCATTATTTTAGGAAACTTACAGACTACACCCTTAACTTTAACACATTTCTCTCTTTATTTCTGCATTTAGAAACATAAAAAAAGAATAATGAGGCAGAAATTGGTCATTTTTCCTTCTCTGGGGTGTTATCAATGCAAATCACGCATAAAAAAAGCATGCTATTTTAGAATATATATTTTTGGACTGCTGAGATGTGTAAAAAGGTTCAGATAATTCTCTGAAAAAGAACTGGTCATTAATTAGTCTGGACAGGGCCTATTCCAACCCCAGCCATAGCTTAAACAGTGATTATCAAAGAGTGCCAAATGGAAGCATGCTCCAGAACCATGTAGAAAACCGAATGCTTATAGTGTAAATCAGTCAGGTTTAATAGAAGATTGTTAGTGAACTCATGCCAGTGCCACCAATGTATATCAGGGCATTAAACTCTACCTGCTTAGAGAGGGCTGGCTCCACCTGGTCAAACTGCACCACAGTGAGACATATTAAAAAAAAAAACACACACACATTTATTTTAGTCACTTTATGAGGAGTAGTGTGGGACGTACCTTGCTGGGAGTGGCTGGGACGGGGACAGGGGCTGGAGAAGGTGTACTGGGCTGAGGGAGCGCCCCCTGTTGGGATGCACTGGTCTCACTCACGTCTCCAGAATGGGAGGAGGACAGGCTCTCCCGGGACGCCTGGTGAAGACAGAAGATAAGACAGTTTGAGTTGTATGAAAAGTGCTATAAAAAATAAAGATTGACTGATTGATTAAGATGGGTAGCGAGAACAGGGGAGGAGGTTAGGAAAGAGAGTTAAGAATAAAAAGATAAAATATGTTAAGCTCCAAATTATTCAAAGAGTTGGGCTTAACTAGAGAAGATGCAGATATAGTGCCAGGGCTATTGATACACCAGCATGTCCAATGTCCATGTGTATTCTAGTCCCAGTCTGTTAAAAGAAGCTTAAAAAAAAAGAGTAGGAAAAGCTTCACCTAAGTGACCACCACCTTTATCACCGTGGTGATCTGATGAGAGCATACCGATAAACTTGGTCGGCCGGTGGTGGGTCGAACCAGGAGGGAGGGGAGGGAGGAGGCCGGGGCGAGGCGTGGTGTGCTCAACTGAGGTGATCATAGACACTGGGTTAAAACTGAGTTTTGCACTATACATGACACATTCATTATCGCAAACAATTTCACAAAAGCAGCTCGAAGTCCAATGCCTCAACATTTACAAGAAAATCATTTAAAAGGAGTTGCCATCCAAGAACACAAAGGTGGAGCTCACCTTTGTAGAGCGGCGGGCAGTGGGCTGGAGGAGAGGTTAAAACAGTACACACAGACACATCCAGGGGAAGCCAGAGGGGAGCAAAGGCAGGTCAGAAGCACTATTGTATTATTTATTTGTCATAACAATAATCACTGCTGCATGCACCAAGAACACCACACCAGACCATGCTCCACAGATGTGACAAGTTTAAGTTTAATAAGAATGATTGTGAAAGTATTTAATTAATAGATGGTAGATTTTGGCCTTCAACAAATGATCAATTGAGAAAAAGTGCAACAAAAAAGTGGGTTAAAAATTCCAATTAATGATAAAGTAAATATAAAATGTTAAAACTTGAAAAGGCAGGAGTTCAGTATTTTGTAAAAGATGACTTTTTTAAAACCATGTTTTCATTATTACTCATAATTGTTAGTCAGCATCTAGACCTCAGCTAAATGTTGCTACATCTTAAGGACCAATCTATCAAAGATTAAATTCTATGGTGCCATGGGAAAATCCTAACAAAGTAATTGCTACAGTGGCCCACCACAGTAAAGCCAGATATTATAAGAATTACATTATAAATTCACTTCTATGTGGTCATTTGAACCAAAATATCTCTCCCTTTATGTTTGAAACTACCCCCTATGCATTACACACAACCTTGCCATAATCCAGTCACAACATCATTTGTGCTAGCCCTAAGCCCAATAAGTAGATAGGGTTGCATCTGGAAGAAAATCTGGTGTAGAGCTTACACTACATAATAATGCAAATCACTGTATGCCAACAGTTGAAATACAAAAAGAAAGATGACCATTCAAAAACACAGAATATAAAACCCCTGAAGTAGTTATTGCAGGCAATGTGCTGACTGTAAATCCACATTCACAAAATACTGAACTGTAACATTTTGAATTTGTGCCATGCATAAAAAAAATCAAAGATGTCAATGAAATAAACCACAACTAAAGCAAGTGTGCTGGATTTAAACAGTTCTACCTTCTTAATGCCAGCAGGGGTCTGTAAAAGGGTTTTCAGAAAAACAAAATCGACATTTGAAGAAAATTTCATAATTGTTTAGACCAAAAACAGAAACCAAAGAGGGACCAGGATGGGAGGGTAACAATAGTACAGTTTTTGGGATTAACATTCAAATTACATTCACAATTATAGAGCCCAAAATTATTCTGTTTACTACCTATCAAGTTAAATGTAATAAAGCATGGATGCCTTGATAGCATATTTTCCCTAAATAGGTAAGAAAGCAGCTAGCTAATTATCAGTATGAATAATTATCATTATGAAGTATGTATATGTTTAACAGGGCTTGAAAAGGGCCTCCTGAAGCATTTTCTTTTACTGTAAAAACATGTTAAACTGTCCAAAAGCCCATAAATGTTATATGTTTTTTAATACTAATTTATAACCAATTACTACTTATTACAACTCTGTAACCACACAGAGGTAATAAAGTTGTATCTATATTTTACCTGTTTAGTCGCTTTGGGAGTTTCTGGGACATCTGCTGTAAATGCAACATAAAAAAATATATTAAAATCTCTTAGTACAAGTGACAATATGGACTTCACACGAACCGGTCCATACCTTTTTGTCTTGGGATCTTAGTTGAGCCCGACTCAGAGGTGTCTGGGGAGGTGGCACCAGAGCCGTCTTCCACCACCTGGATCTACATTGACCACAACCATATAATAAACAATATAATTCAGAAGAGGTAGATTTAGCACAGATTAGTGTGATTAAGTCAACCTGAGACTGCCGCACGAATATGCCATGGTTCTCCTCACACGTGAAGTACCGCTTGCCCTGCACGGTGCCGTCGTTCTTCCCCTTGGGCTCATCCAGAATGACTCCGACCCATTTCCCCGAGGCGAACAGAGTGGCCCCGATGTAGGCAACGGTGCCTCGCTGGCCCTTTCCTGTCACCTCAACAATGGAGCCAATCTGGAGATGAAGAAACAGAGAAGTGAGTTATTAACTATGTCATATGGTGGTGATGTATTTGAAATTCAACACTGACCTTAGGAGGCTTACTGCTCTCCACTGTTCCCCCACTGCTCATTTTGCTGATCAATGGGCTGGTCAGCTAGAACATAAGAATTAAATAGTCAATGACTTGTATGGTGTATAGCACTTTCTTACCTCCTTTAGTTACACCACTGTATCTAGATACTCATGGAAGGTAGCATTCAAAGACTTGCCCAAGGACACTTCAAAAATACAAACAGTTTTTGAGAACTCTTTCAGACTGCTTACAGTAAAAATTATCAGAAATGCCATAACAGAAAGTCTTTATCAAGTTTTATGTCATGAAACCAAGCTTATTTTATTTTATGTTGATTTGTTTGGGCAGAGACAGGCCTTGAAGGTGCAAAGAAAAACACACTTGTGCACTTAGTCATATGTTCTGCAGTATAATAGTTTTAGCAATAAAAAGGTCCTGGCCTACTTGCTCACACACAAAGATGTTCATTGAGAAAGCACCCAGCCAGGCCATGTGAATTCACGCTGATTTTCAAACCAGAGGGCAGAAAACAGGCTAGAGAGACAGCTAACCCAGCCAAGAGATTGCAACAGGAGATTTGCAGAGGATAGGATAGATTTCATTTTATAGACTTAAAACAGTAAAAAAAAAAAAGTATTATAGTTAAAATATGCCCATAAACCTGACAGAACAGAGATTTTTTTTTGCCAGGAGGACACAACATATCATGGAACAAAAAACGGTAAGTAAATTATATTGTATTGCATGTTATTTATTGACCATGTTTTAAATAAAGAATGGTATTAAATTAAATAATACCGAAACTACTTACCCGAGGAGTATAAGAATGCCTTCTGTTTAAAGCCATGAAGACAAAACTATTTAACCTCTGTAGCTAATATAAGTTCTAGTTTTCACTGTGATGACATTCTGAGCCTGATCGAATGTATTACGTTTGAGAGAAACATCCCACTGGAGCATCTGCAGACGTCACTGTCCTAGTAGAGGGAGGGCTGGGTGTCATCCACAAGACACACACTTGCAGCATAACTTAATTAAATCAAGATTAAAACATAACTCCTTCAAACCACTTTATTTACCCCCTTCCTCATAGAGATATGAATAAATATAGTCAAGTTTAACATTACTAAAAATCTAAAGTTCGACATGAACGACGTTCTTTTTGCCCATTTTATGCATTTTCGTAATTTAAAGTCCACTATTTTAACTGTGATATGACGTTTTAGGATGTATAGCATTGCCTATAGGGATTAGCGGCGCAAATACTGACAATGGTTAACGCCCTGTCCATAAGAACTATAGATCTTAATCGTTTCGGAGTTGAAATGCATTTACTTTAGAGAAACAGACAAGGGATTGAGAAATGTGTCTAATGTAGTTGATTGTTTATGTTGATATTGAGATGCTACACGTCTGTTTGATGGAAATAAGCCGGTTTATGTTGCCAGTGCTAACGGAATAGCAACTTAGCAATACCACTATTAAACTAAACAGTTGACACATGATAAAATCACTATGTTGTGTATTTTGACACATACCTGTCAAGCACAAAGAAACTTGTCTGAGATGATTTATTAGCGCTTCATGCAGACAAAAATACCCCTCTGTTTTGATTTTGGGCTAACTCCAGCTAGCCTAGCACCAGCCTCTCTCTCTCTCTCTCTGTTGACAGGGCACTTCCGACAGGCCGACCACAGAAACAGTGCCGTCCCGTGGTTAGAATATTAGGTTTCTGAACCTTATTATTGTGATACTTAGTCATAATACACTCTAAGCTATTATGTCTTTATTCCACAGTACGGTTGGTTACTTGGTTTTATGTAGTATTTCTTATTTATTTCATTACAAGACATAGAGGGGCAGAATATATTTTCATGGCATCATAGTCAGTATATGGGGTACCGGTTAGAGGTGAAATAGATGTTTTTTTGGCTGTGGAAATAAATATTACAATAATTGAGGCGAGAGTGTTGACTTTTTTATCAATGTGTGTGTACTTTCTTAACTTTTAAGTTTAAAATTTACAAAGTAATAATATCAATGTTAATACTCAACAATCTGTGAAAACTGTATGGCTATGTTCTTTTGCAACAAATTGACGTAAAAACCATTCTAATAACATCTCTACACTAGTAGTATTGTTACTAAATAACCTATTATATATTAATTAAAAAGGGTGTCCATAGATTAAAGGATATGCTTTAACTATATAGACAACCATGTCCCGTGGCAGTAGGGCAGTGACAGGATGGGACGTGTAATCATCCCGAGGGCCAGGCTCGTCTGTCCAATGAGGCGGAGGAGGCAGAGCTCCGGCAGCAGCTGAGCTCTGCGCCGCTGACAGCGCACACCGCCCGGAGCCCATACCTCCACACCCAGCCTCTATTGGACAAGGTACAGATCTTTTTGGTTATTTGGCTTTGTTTTAATGCAGCTTTCAAAACTTTTAATTGTCTAATTTTAGCTGATCGTTGTTGTGCTGCGGTACTCCCGGCTCGGATGTTACCAGGAGTTTTAAGCTAACGTCAACAAACAACATAACTTCCGCTTCATCTTTTCGAAATATAGTGCATCAAAGTAGTTGGAAATTCTATGAGTTTTTCTTTTGAAAGAACAAATACTTGCTTCCTTGTCGTATTATTGACCATTACCGCTAACTTAACGTCTCGCTTTAGCTGGGACAAGGAGTAATTTTACTTTGGTTCCTATTGTTTAAATGCGAACTGTGTGCCGCTTCCAGGACCGACAGGTTTACAACACTGATCAACATGTTCACTATTGTAAATGAAAAACGGACTAAGGAACTTGTGAATAGTTTGTGCCGATGAGGGTGTGGAGCTCAAGTATGACGCGTTACGTCACCAGCTCCGTTCAGTTTCTGTTTCCTCAACAGGTGGAACTGAAGAAACGCCTATTCTCTTAAAGTTACCAAGTTACCGACCATTATGCAATGACTAGATCACAGTCAGACTCATACCATGTAGCCCAATGTAAAAGTTACATGCTGAAATAATTAAATGTAACTAGTGCAAATAATTATATTATTTTCTAAAATACAATTTGAACGTTGAATTATAATTAAGCAATTCATTAATTACTGCCCAAAAAGTATTTTCTAGACAGTTACCTATCATGAAGATGCTGAACTGGATTGAGTTTGGTACTTCTACGATTAATGAAAATTAAACATAAAATTAGACATACATTTTTTTATTAGATTTTATTGAGCCATTAATCCTGCTGAACATAAACAAAATCGAAAGAATATTGGCACAGTGATTTGGACTAGTGTATATTTAATGTACATAGGCACATTACAGAGGTCAACTATAGAATGCTTCTATAGCGCCCCCATGTTTATGACCCCTATGAGACTCTGGAAACATTTTGGCACAGAGCAAAAAAACTTGGTACAGTGATTCTCCACAGTGTACCCAACATAAAATATTATTATGGCCCCACCCTATAACAAACAGGAAGTCGACCATTTTGGATTGAATTTGGGAGGTCAGGTATATTTGACAGCCTCTAACTTGCACATACTTTGCCCGATTAGGCTCAAACCTGAAATACCTAATTACCTAAACATCCTTCATAAACATTCAGACAAATCAAAAAAGTCAAATAGACCCTTCCCATGTTTGGCATGGTTTGGGGGTGGGGCCTCTTAATTGCTCGTTAGCAATATAAAGACCCTTAGAAATGACACAATGTCTGATTAAGGTGCCCTCTGATGCCATAGCAGTTGTGGCAGATACAATATACTTGGACGACAGCGTAGGCCTAGTTACTGTAATATTACAATAGAGAGCGGGGTGGTGGGTATAGATTCTGATCATTCTCAAAATGGTAATCACTTTTATTACATACGAGACATTTCTTGTCCACAAGCACTGAAAAGCTGAAAGCTAGATTTGAAGTTGAAATCTGATCAAGAAAACAAAAACTTGTCAGACCAGTCAGCGGCTGCTTCTACAGCCAAACTCTATATAGCACTAAGTTACATAACCATCTGGAATGATGAATCTATCTGAAAAAAGACAAGTTTATAGCATAATCTTTGTTATTATATCGGTGAAAACAGCGTGTCCAGACAAATCAAAAAAGTGATTAAGGTGCCCATTGGTAACAGTTGTTGCAGACGTACGGGGCAGACGTACGGGGCAGACGTACGGGGCCGTTTTCGCCGATATACACCTTGCTGTCGGGGACGACAGCACAGGCCTAGTTTATTAGATGTTTTTTATGTGACTGTCTCAGATGGCTGATGCAGAGCTGGTGAAGAAGACGCTTCGGACCATTCTCCAGGCCCACACCATTGGACTTACTTTGCCCCGTCTACAGAATGAGTACAGAGAGCTGACTGGGGACCCCATCCCACATAGACAGATGGGCTACAGTAGCCTGGGCACCCTGCTGGACAACATGGCCTCAGTGGCCCGAACGGAGCACCCTGAGTCCAGAGAGGTCAGACAAAGTGCATGCTTAAACACAGTCACTGAGCAGTTGGTTACTTTTCTATTTAACTTCAGCTGACAGTGATTGCATCTGAACCCCTTCTTGTGCAGATGCTGTACTTTGCTTCAGGAGGCGGTCAGAATGCCAACATTGCGAAGATCATGGCCCGACAGCGCAGCTCCAAGAAGCAAGGCCGAGCACACATGGTCAACACCCAGATGAGAGTCAGACAGTCTGCTCCACTTGTCTTCAATGGTCAGAAACTAATCATATTAGATTACATTTATTCTTCACTTTTCTATTTCATCTATCTACTCCACGGCAGCCATACCACCAAACATACCACAACAATTAAGCTAATGATATTATAACTACTGAAGATTACTACTTTTACCACCGATACACACCGATGCATGTGTGTATTTTTTTAACTGGACAGTCTGCATTTTCGAGTTTTTGATAAGGGCTAGTGCAGATAATGGAAAAAAGAAGAAGAAATACAACACTAGCATCAATAAGTAGAATAGAATGCACTCTAAATTTAGACAGCTGAGAATAGAATTAGAAAAAAAATACATTAAAACCCTTTTATTGTTGCGATCTCAGACAGTGGAAGGAGGTGGTGCAGGGGGGAGGGTGTGAGACAGTCAGGAGAGGGAGAAACCGGTAAAATCACGGACGCCAGCTCAAAGCTAACAGACACACTTTGCCTCCCTCTCTGCCGCTGTTCTGTGGATATTAATAATCTTCCGCAGACTCCAGGACTGTGGGCGTGCTGCTGAGGTGGTGCAGCGGCTAAGGCTCTGAGACGTACGTGCTCCTTTTTATATGACCGGCCTTTTTCTGTTATGTGTGGCTGGGAAATACGCTGGTGAGATAAAAAAAAAAAGAGAGAGAGTGTAGCTGCTCGAGTGTGTGGATGTGACATGATGAACAGATCGTGGCGCATGCTGATGACACGCCTCATGTCAAGTCGCTCTGACAGGAGAGGCTGTACCATCCAGGTCTACAGTCATTTATGTAGTAGTTGGAATTCATTTTGTAGGTTAAAAAATAGATTTGATGTAGCAAAGACATCAACATTTGAATACGTCAGTACAATAATTATAGCTCTTTTCTAGACACTCATAGCGCTTTACAGTCACGTCCATTATCAGTCATGCAGTGGTGTTAGTAAGCTTCAGTACATCTGTAGCCACAGCTGCCTTGGGGCAGACTGAGAGACAGGGTAGCCATATTGCACCTACAGCCTCTCCAACCACCACCAACCACATTACCACAATCATTGTAGCACATTCATACATAGGCAATGGTGGGTGCCTTGCCCATGGCAGTATAAAATATGCAGTTGTTGACCCTGCTGTGTAAATAGTGCATGAAGAATGAATTTGTGGTTTACATTTACACCATAAAGAACTTGTCTGAGTCAATTTTTTTTTATCTCCGAAATCAATACTTACCAGTGGCCCCGGCTCGAGGGCCTTTCTGTGTGGTTTGCATGTTTCTCCCCAGTGGGTTTTCTCTCGGTACTTTGGCTTCCCCCATCAATCCAAAACATGCACAATAGATTAATCCTTCAGCTAGGTACATCCTGGCTAAAGATCTGGAGATGGGTCCCCAGGCGCTGCACTGCGGCTGCGTACTGCTCCTGACAGGTTGCCCCAGCGCCATTGAGGGATGGGTCAAATGCAGAAATCAAATTTCCCTACAGGGGCAATAAAGTGTAACCTTAACTTGTTACAAAAGGATGATTTATTTTGTCAATGTATCAACAGTATTGATTAGTAAATATATATGGGACATGCTGAGTCAGACTGAGCTGAGTCAGACTCTGTGTGTGTGCAGCCAAACCCCAGACTTCTCTGAGACAGCCCGGCCATAGAGGAAGAGGAGGCAGAGGAGGAAGAGGGGCTGCACATGGAGACTTCAGACCAGCCCGGGACCTGAGAGATGGTCTGTCAGAGGGCAAGACCACGCCCCATCCAAACAGGACATCACATCAGAACACTGCCAACAGAAGAGGACATCTGACCGGAGAGAAGTGAGGAACACTGACAGAGCCATGAGTCTCATTTTACCATGATTAAGCTTGTTATGTTGTTTTAGGTTCCACCACTGTCGGGCTTATATTCAACATATACAGAATTATTGGCACCTTTGGTAAATATGAGCAAACAAGGCAAATATCTGAGCCTTTTAATTTATTTCCTGATGTATTTACCAAGGGTGCCAATATTTCTGTAGGGCACTGTAGATAACTATTGTATTAGTTATTTGATCAAATGAATTATTAAGCAGCACAATTTCACAATAAATGTCAGTGGTAGAACAAGATACACAAAGTCATCAGTATGAATATAGATACAGTTTATTCAGTCCATCATATGTAGCTTCATCAGTGGAACCAGATTTAGTGTAAAATCCCAAATATTTGGCTATGCCTCACATTTCTGTGGTATTTAATTGCCAGACTTCCTTGTGTGTGCTGTGGAAGTAGAGGAATTTGTCTACTCAAAATAGTCAGACATGAGCATTTCATAATGAACATGGTGATCATATGTTTATCAGCTTGTCCTCCTGTCCCTGTGGGTACTGTAAAAGCTGACATCAGTGCTTAGACAAAGGGCTGTCAGGGGGTCCACAGTGAGGACAGGGGCCCAGGACTTAATCCCTGTCCCATTGTGTGCAGATTAACTCTTGTAAAGCCACACACAGTGAATCAGCACATCTCTGCACCAGGCGGCACAGGGACAATTGTACTCACTCCACCATGTCTCATGTCCAAGTTAAATTAAAACTAACTGAATGTCAACTCCAGAGGTTATCTTATCAAGTTGCATTATACTGTATCTGATTCAAGCCCTTCAAACTATGACAACATGATAGCCAAATAATGAAATCAAGGCCGACTCCGTGACAATGAACTGTGTTCCTGGTTTGATAAAATCGGTCTCACTATTGAAGACTTTGACTTTATACGTACTCTGACCTTCCACAGAATTACCAGTTGAGTAAAAAAAACACTGAGACCAGTGGAAATTAGTCTTGAGCCATGTAACTATTACATAAATAATTGGCCACTGTTACTGCACAGCGTGATGAACTGAACCTAAGCAGCTGTCTCCATCACTATCAAACATGTCAAACATCTTGTTCTGTGCAGGTCAGAACAGAAGAAGATGACTCTGCCCACACGCTTTCAGAGGGAGGTGCAAGCTCACCTCTCTCGAAACACTCCACAGACTGGACGTAAGTAGGACACACTAGAACTAGAACTCGCTCTTTCAGAATAACACAATAAACATATATCACATAAATAACAGACATCAATAAATGCAGTTCATATGACAACAAACCAATTTGATGATATTGCACATTCCCTGAGGCCTAAAAGTGTGCAGGTGAGTATTGCACATTCCCTGGGGCCCTACCATGTGCAGATTAAATATTATTTTCCCAAAGCCTGCATCCAGTATTGCACATTCCCCGATGACCATACAGAAGAGGAAGGCTTTTCTTTTTCAAGTTCAGCAAAGAAATCGACAGGGGAACAAATGAGTGCTTAAACCTCTTTAGTCTGCTGGTTGGGACCCTATACCTTCTTCCTGAGGGCATTAACTCAAACTGATTGGGGAGAATGTGAGTCCGGTCATTAGCTAAATTAATCCCCTGTTTTACTTTGTCCCTTTTTGTCCCAAATTTGGTTTGTTGTGATCTGGTTACCTCAAATATTCTTAAACGGACACAAAATCTGCATGCAGGATTCTATGAATGGGCAACATGCAATTTTTCCCTTATGATATATGTAAAGTATCCATATATATACTGCAATATTGAATAGTGAATAAATGAATTTTAATGGAACTGGCAAAAAACAACACATGGTCATTGTCTTTATCTTTGATTTTTCTTTCTTCCAGCCCCTCTTCATCCTGTGGAGGGACTTGGGCCCGGCAGAGGGCAGCCCTACAGCCCTGAGCTTGTGCAGAGTCATATCCGTGAGATCCTGGGGAAGTACAGTAATGGTTTCTGGGTGTCCAAGCTGCCTCAGATCTACAGAGAGCTCTACAAACAAGAGCTGCCCACAGAGGCCCTCAGAGACCTGGAGACATGGAGCCACATCTGCACTGTACGTTCAGAATGCAAGTAATAAGACAGATTAATCTATTGAATTTATTAGAGTCTGGAGGTGGTGCTGGAGTGTGATAGTTCTGCTGCTGAGGTGGTGATGGGGAAGAGGAGGGCTGTGTGAACAGGAGAGAGTGCCTTTATTATTAGCTGAATCACAAATGGCTTAGAGCTAGAGGAAGTAGAAAGAGATTGGCTTAAAGGGAGTCCGCTGAACGGAAGTAGAGTGGAGCAACAAAAAGTTCTGAAGAAAAAAATAATTCTATCGGCGAAAACAGCGTGCCGATATTATGGAATCACGTCGGTGTTCGTCCGCGTCCGCGGGAAAAAAAACAAATTGCCGGATCAGTTTCAACATTTGCACACAGGTACATACCATAAAGACGCCCAACTGTATCGATTTGGGTACTTCTTCGATTAATATTAATTAAGTAATTAATTAATAACGGGCCAAAACTGTGAAC
>JAVQKC010104192.1:0-21850 GCA_036025475.1 Philypnodon macrostomus | reverse complement strand
TATGGGGCAGACATACGGGGCAGACGTACGGGGCAGACGTACGGGGCAGACGTATGGGGTCGTTTTCGCCGATATACACTTTGCTGTCGGGACGACAGCACAGGCCTTGTTTAAAAATATATATATCCTATTTTATCTTATATTTGGTAGTTTGGTATCAATACGGTTTCAAATGCTTTTTAGTATCTTAACTCTAATATTATATTGACAAATCTACTGACCCCTTTAGTAACAGAAGAGTTTCACTGCAGTAGAGTTGGCTGTTTTCCTACATGTGTTATCACAAACTGTGGCTTCTGAGTATTGATTTGTTCCCGTGATGGCACAGCATTAGGCCACACAACAAGCACATGTAAGTTATAGAGCTAGAGTTTATCTTGTTGGTTTTGATACGGAGAAGGTAATTGAATGATCAAACAAACCCAGGAAACTGATCCGGGTTTGAGGTTTATGGGCTGCACCACACACAGTTTCTCTTGCTGTTGGAGAGAACTGCACAGTACTGTCAGCACACTTCACAACATTATTATTATTATTACTATTACTAGTATTATATTACTATATTATTATTATTATTATTATTGTTATTGTTATTATTATTATTATTATTATTATTATTATTATTATTATTATTATTATTATTATTAATGTACTACTACTTTTATGACTACATTTAAAGCAGCAGGTTTATAGGAAGTTCAGTTCTTTTGATAAGATTTGTGTTTCTCAAAGGGCTGAAGTATCATTTTGCTTAGAGGAAACCTGAACCTGTGGCCTGAGGGTCATGTGGTGTCCAGTCTCTATTGACCGCTAGTCAAGCTGCATGGTAATGATGTTGATATATCTGAATCGCTGGCTGAGTCACTCTTTTTGCTACTCATCTTTCAGTAAAAATGTTTTGGAATAGTTGACCCATTAACATAAATACTCAGAACCAGCGTTAATGGTTTCATAACACCACTATTCTCTTTGACACAGAGTGGTTCTGGTCATCTTTTAATTTTATTTTTGTTACCAGCCACATTATGAGGCAGACCATGTACCAAGAAAGATACCCCATTGTGATCTGCTGCTGTAGTCAGCTGAGATTTGTGCTTTCAGAGATGGTCACATGCAGACCTTAACTGTTAGTAGAGTCATTTAGGTTGTTATTGCTTTTCAATCATAATGAGGGAGTGAGTTCATTCCTCTTTTTACTTCTGACATCAGCATGGCATTTTCACTAACAGAACTGGCACTTTTTGTAGGGACCATTTCTGCTTATTTTTGTTCAAAGAAAGTCCAATAGAATATTTTCTTCGAAATACTCAGTACAGCCCATTTGATATCAACAACCATTGTTCAAATCACCTAATGCTTGCTAGTGTCATTTGGTGTAGCCTATTTGAAAATCAAACAGCTTTCCAAGTGAGAACAATTCAAAAGCCATTTCAGTTGTGTTAATTGTTCCCTGTAATCTGACTGTGGAGTCACCAGCCCCGCAGTTGTTCTCATGCTGTAAACCTCTGTCATCCATCTACTTAGAGCCAGCCATGAACCTCTTGGCCCAGTGCTATGGCAATCCATTCCATTCAGCATACTTTACCCTCACAACTACTATATTTCCAGAGAGCGCCTCATCCTCTCCAGCAGCTTGCATTGTAAAGAGGCAAAATGGCCACTTCACAGACACCCCCCCATCAATGTGCTGTGTCCTCATGAGACCCTGTCAGCTTCTGTGTGTGCAGGTCAGTGTGTGTAGGGTGGCTGTTTGTGTATTTACTGCACATGTATGATCAAGATCAATGTATTGTTCCATCATGTTTAATATTCTGATGAGCATGCCACATCTCTGCCTGTCTGCCCCAGGGCAGCTGTGGCTATAGAGGTACAGTAATTTACTATCAACATTGTCTAGCTGATGAGAAATTGTACACTGTCTTTTTGAGTTGTAAGTTTTTTGGCTGGACTATCTAATTAGTTGGATTTGCTGGTGGTCATATTTGAGCAGCACAAACTCACCTGCAGAATTAGATCACAACCTTGTGTCGGAGTCTGTCTGGGTCTTTGGGTTTTATCAGTGTCCTGAACATCATCACACCACAGTGGATCTTCTTTGAATATTGGAAAAATAATTGACTCTAATTAATTTCAATTCAATTAAACCAACAAAATATACTTTCTGTGTGTGTAGACCCTTTAACATTTGTAAACAGAATGTTCTAAATTCCGGGATGGAGGCAAGATATTTTCAATGGAGAAATTAGCATTTGCCAAAAAATATTGCAAATTAAGATTGTTTTGACAAACGACAATTACTCTGCTACCTGTAGGTAATGTCAGAGCCTGGTTAGAAACATTAGTGAATGTACCTCCCAGTGAATGTTTATTTAACTATTATTACAGTTTTTACAAGTCCTTACAGAGATGTTGATGACTGCAGTAGTTATTCATTTTATGTTCAGAATTATCCTCACCACAAATCATACTTTTTTCCTACGTCAGCTCACTTTGTCTCCAGTCGCCTCCATTCCGGAACTTTGAACATTCCATATGACAAACATTTAAACATAATTTTTATGCTGCACATTTTGTTTTTCTAACAGTAAGCTCTTTTGAAAGTGTTTGAAGCACTTTAAAATCAAAAGAGCTGTGTGATGTCAGGGGCACTAATAATATGATTAACTACAAAGCCCTCGGAGCATGCAGACCTCCGCCAAGGCAGCTGATTTTCCCTATATACACTCCATTCTAAATAGAACCTTCTGTGGGACTGGACACCCCACCATTAATGATTCATTAATGATAAATCATTCAAATTTGAGTAAAGTTGCTAACAGATGGCATTCATTAAAAATAATATGTATATAATAATACGTTTTACTGATGAGGTCATGAAAAGTAAACTAATGTTGTAATGTAAGTTTGATCATGGCAAAGGTGACACACATAATGTTGTCCAGACCAGCAGATGTAGAAGCTCAGATCACACTTGACACTTTAGGCCTGTGTCCTCCTTGACTGTAATGCGCTGACACAAACCCTACAAACTACTGCAGACAATATTATCTAGAGAACCCCACTTTCCTGTTTCTATTCATTTGCTCTGCTCATTGTATTACATTACTCTGGGGTTGAAGAAAGTCAAAGTCATGTGATTGTCCTCTTAGATGCAAAGATAATGTCTGAAAATGTCTTCTCTGTTGTTTGTAGAAAAACCTGTTTCTGTGGAGCTCAGTTGTGGAGCTGGCCTGAGCCATGTAGTGTTGGAGCCAGGTGTACCTGTGCTGCTGGACTGTAACCTGGGCTCAACTGATACGCCTGTCAACATTACCTGGCTTCAGGACAGCCTGCCCCTGCCTGTAGAGGGTAAAGACTTCCTGCAGTATCTGCCCAATGGTTCTCTGCTGCTACTGCCCAGCTCTAAAGATGGTCAGCCTTTACAGGAAGTTGAGGGGTCCTACAGCTGTGTGACGTCCAGTGCCCATGGAGCCCTGACCAGCCGAACCCTCAGTGTGCTGCTTGCAAGTAGGTTTTTATTCATAGTTCCCGCAATAGAACAATAGTGTGTCCGATGTTACTACATACACAATTGTGAATAATAGTTTATTGAGAATATTTTTGTATATCCTATTACATATCTCTACAAAGACTATAATTGAATTTACTTTGCAGATTAAAGGTTTCATTTATGCTTTATCAAAAACAATGTACATAATTTAACACACAGAATAACATTTATCGTACTTTTTATAAATGAAGATGAACATAAAAGTGAACAACTAATGAAGTCTTATGTTTGACTGTCTGTTGTGTTTATGTGTCATGTAGCGTTTATGTAGTCATTAGCTTTGTGTTTGATGAGGAACCCGTCTACATGCCCCCACTTTTGTCAGCCCTCACATGCCGCTTTATGAGCATCTCTTGTTGAAGTACAATAAGCGGGGAAGGGGAGGAGTGGATAAATGGTGGGAAAGAAATAAAGGTGAAGAGAGTTTGCGGTGATGGTGAAAGAAAGGGCTCCAGACACCATTAAGAACGACCTTCATGTGCTGGTGTGGTACTGTAGCCTGGTGAATTCAATCTGCAGCATTACGCTATGAGATAGATGTGACAGAGGCGTACAAGGCTGGAGCTAAACTGCTTCAACATTGACATTGAGCGGACAATCTCATTTCCTACAGCGTCTTTACAAGATGAGACTCAAAGAAAGAGAAACATCTGTAAAAACATATTTGTTTTATATGCACAATGTGATGCCTTGTGAGGTTTTGCAAATTTCAAGGCAATGTAGAGGAATACTGAAAGGCAGGCCATTAAAAATGACAAAACATGTATTTTTGAATCACTACATCATTTCAAATGCTAGAAACCACTAACGTCAGATTCATTAAAATACCTTTTTAATGCCAATAACTCAAAAGTCATCAGTCAGGTTTCAAGGTTTCAAGTTTATTTGTCATATGCACATTCAACACAGGGTCAAAAAATGCAATGAAATGCTTTGGATCGAAGAACCGTTAGACTCGCTAAGATAGTCATGAAGTACTAGTAACATGCAATAATAGTACATGGTCATCAGTCATCAGTTTAACAACCCCTGATTTAGTTACCTGTTAACTGAAGTCAAAGCCAAAAGTCTCATTCACTATGTTTTTTTTTTGTTTTACTTTTGTTTGCATGTTTATTGAGTTATGTGGTTAGTCAATCATCAGTTTTCAGCAGATCAGATGAAGCAGTTTTTATTTCAGCAAGCAAGTATAGTAGTAGAAGAAGTCATAGAAAACATAATACCAGTAGCTGTTGGACTGGGGGGCTTTTTTTACTGTGTTAGTCAGCCTGAAAGCTGGGTAGTAGAGAGGTCACGGGTGGAATTATCTGCTTGCACAAGGGGAGGAGAAAACGTTGCAATCTGATCGCTGTGGGGCCAAAGAGTGGGGCACAGATAGAGGGACAGACAAAGACAGAGAAACAGTCAGGGTAAAGTCAAGGGCAGGAGAGAGAGAGACTAACAACACACCATAGTAACTTTGAATCTTGTGCATTAAGTAGCAACACACTCTATCAACACAACCTAAAAACACACAAATCCTTGTTGCTGAGAAACAACTGAGCTTCTTTATTTGTTTGATATTTAAACTTTTCCCAGCCATGTCATCACAGTGTCAACATTGCAACATCTTTGTGTGCTCAGTGTGGATCTTTCAATTTCATGGTACGACCAGGGAGTCAAGGGAAAAGAGTAACGTGGGTCTGGCTTAAAAACTGCAGAGGTGTACCCATTGTTCTTGTGAAGCAAGAGCCAATTGTCATAATATACAGGCCCCTGCAACCTCTGTGTTTGCATGGACAGGTTTTTCTTATACAGTCATGTATTTATGAATCTCTGTTTTCTCATTGAGAAACTGCGTTCCTTAGAAGCAGTAGACAAACACAGATGTTCTTGTTTGTTGCCAATGCCATTGCAGCTGGAGTTGTGGGAGAATCACAGAATGTCTTCACTCATTTCCTTTGGGTTTTAGACTTGTTTATGAGTATGTTTGAATTACTGTTTATTGACCGCTTCTTCTGTTCTTCTGTTCATGACAGGATTTTATGAGTTTTTTGTATCCCGAATGAAAGTAATTGGGACTTTGTTCTAGAGACCATCAATTTAAACTCCATGCTATTTTCACAACGTGTGGATTAGTTGTGTATTTGTTGTAAAAAAGTAATGGCAGCTTTATTTTTTCCCCAAAAACATCTATCTGCTTGTTAGTTGAGTAGGCACTCACAGTGTTTTTTGTGCTTTGATCCACCTCCCCCTGGCCTCCACAGTCAGCGCTGCAGGCAAAGTGGCTCCCCAGCCTGCTGGGATCAGAGGTTAGGGTCCCTCACTCAGTGCTCATTGCTGACCCCTGGTGCTTGCTATTGACAACATGAAACACTTGAGTGTGGAATTGTAATGAGTGTGTATAAACTGGAGCACAGCCAATGTCTTGGAGAAAGAATGCCTAATAATGCCACAGTGAATCCTCACTCTTCTGAGCAGTTAGAAATTAGATTCGATCCATTAAATATCCATGTGTAAATCTCTTAAGAACCTGTCAATCAAAATGTGTATTTAAGAAGATTTCTTGGTGTTTTGATATATATGTCAATTTTTTTTTTTTTTTTCCCCAAAAGGCCTGTCCCTGTTCCGCCAGGAGCCCGCTCCACAGACAGTTCCCATTGGAGGAGCAGCTCGCTTTGAGTGCCAGATCGAGGGGATCCCCACTCCACTCATCACCTGGGAGAAGGACAAAGGGCCTGTGCCGCAACACACTAGGTGGACATTTTGTAGATTTACAGTATATATCTTTAAATATAAAATAAATAAAGCCCCTGAGGATTACAAGGTATATAATACCTTAAATAATAATATAAACAATGCCAGATAGATTTAGAATTACTGCACACAATGATTAGCTTTGGTCACCCCATAAAGGAAAAGTTTAAATTTTTTACAGACAAACAGTGCCTTGGAAAGGTTATAGTATTGACATGTATTTATACTGCATCTTTTACGAGTTTACAAATGTTTTGCAATTGATATAGAAACACATTTCTGTACTACACATCTCTCTAAATACATTGTAGCTTCCACACTATAATATGAATCTCACCCATACTGCGCGTCTTAGTGTAAATTAGCCTTTTGACACCTCCACAAATCTCCTTTACTATTAGCACTAATAGTTGTGACATGTTGCTGTCTTGAACTGTGTATTGGTGAGTAAGTGTTAATGGCTGCTGTGGCCCGGAGTAACCCACAAACAGCTCTGTATTTATGAGCTCTTATTTGTGGAATGTGGCTCAGGCTCAGTTAATGGTCCCTCACACTGATGTGCAACGGATGGCTGATGTATCACTTGATTCTCCTCACTGTATTTTGTCTCACTCCAGACTTTTTTTCAATCAGACCCTCTGTTGGCCTCTTGCTATTTTTCCTGCTGATGTTATGACACTTTTCAACTATACTATACAGTCTTTTTGTTCTATATTTTTCTGCCTCTGTATCAACAGTGTTTACAGAAACATAAGATGACTAAAGTTCACTGGCTAATAAACATCAACAAGAAGAAAGTGCAACCTAGAAAACCATTAGATAAACAGAGTTCAGATAGTGGTGACTTTCTGAAGAATAAAAACTTTTTGATGTAACAATGCATTGGCAGAATATACCGAAATGCATATGCTTATTGTAGCGATCCTTTTCTGTTTAACAGATTCATTTCGCTTCCTAATGGAGTGCTCCAGATTCTTGATGTTAGTTTGGAAGATGAAGGCTCCTACCACTGTGTTGTGTCCAACTCTGCCAGGAGAGACATTAGTCGAGAAGCCAAGCTGACTATCTCCACAGGTGAAGGTATTATAAACAAATATATAGTCAATCATATGCAGATCTTATAGGAGTGCCTCAACAGGGGAATGCATTAAAGAGTATGTCATTTTTATACTATTTTGTTCACAGTAAAATTACAGGCAAGTCATCTCTGGCACTGTGTTTCTGCCTGTTATTGTTGTGATCACACCGTGGAGGAAACATTTTTGTGTGGAACAAATGTCAAATCTAATCCATCACATCCCTCAGTTTCAGTGGACTATAAATAGTAAAGCCATACCCGTTCTACAAGAGCTTCATGCTGAGGGCATGCTCTTTATGAGCTACAGTATATCTAGTCTAGTGATATCTAATCCCAGGGATTAAAAGAGTCATGTTTCACTTATTATGTATCTTTAAAAACTGAATTTCATAAATCACAGAACCCAGTGGAAAGTCCAAGTGTTTCTTTCTTTTGCTGCTATAGGATCTGAGAGCAGACAAACAGAGCAGTGCCTCTTATGTGGGAAATCTTCAGTATATATATCTAAAAATATTACTACTTACAACATACTTTACAGTATGCTTTGATTAACCACAATTAACCAAAAACTACTAAAACCCAATTATAACTTACTTAAGAATGGAAACTAAAAATGAGTCAGTTGTCACTTGCCTTTCTGGTCTTATATTGTGTTGTTGCAGGCGCTGATGAAACCCTGAACAGAGTATTGATTGTGGCGCCACCTCAAAATGCCACAGTGGTCCTTGGTCACACAGCAGTGATGGAGTGTATGGCACAAGGCCATCCAAAGCCACTTGTTTCCTGGAGCAGGCAAGGTACAGTAGCACACAAAATGCAATGTATATTAATTATCTCTGCACATCCTAATCTTGTTTTTTGTGCTGTGTATTTTCACTAGAATGCTCACATTATTTATTGTGTTTTGCATTCTGATATAAGAACCCGTGTGTAATAACTCTCACTAGATTATAAACCTTACAAAAATCTTTCTGAATAGCAAATGACTTGCAATGCACAAACTCATTGAACCCATTCAAATTGATGCAGAGCCACCTGTTGGTAGTTTTATGGTATTACAGCTCTCACATTTCTGCTTTACTCTCCTTTTCATCCTGTTTGTGCGGAAGCTGAAAGCCAGACTTTTATGCCATCATTATTGTATCACCCCAGACTGTCTCATGTTTACCCTTTGATCAGATGGAAAGGCTATTTCCACTGATGTGGTTGTCCTGGCAACAAACCTGGTGATCAGGGACACAAGGCGTCATCATGCCGGGGTGTATGTGTGCAGAGCCAACAAACCTAAGACCAGAGAGTTTGTGATTGCTGCCGCTGAGCTGCATGTGCCCGGTATGAGTTTTCATTCATACCTTCTATGTTGTTATAATTACATATGAGAAAACATCATGATCTAATGAATGACTGTATTTTCAGCTCATCCAGTGATTCTTCAGCCTCCTGAGTCAGTGTCCCTGTCCAGAGGAAATACAGCGAGGTTTGTGTGTAACAGCTCCGGAGAGCCCGCCCCCGTGCTACAGTGGCTAAAGAACGGCCAACCTTTGCAGCCCTTCAGGAGGATGAAGATCCAAAGCCCTGGAGTACTCCTCATTAACCAGCTGGCATTGGAGGATGCAGGCTACTACCAGTGTATCGCAGACAATGGTCTGGGCACAGCCTGTGCCACTGCCAAACTTACTGTTATTGTACGAGAGGGTCTGCCCAGCCCCCCACACCACCTGTCTGCCACACCTTACTCCAGCACCACTGCCCTCCTCACCTGGGAGAAACCTGAGTACAACTCCGACCAAATTATTGGTTACTCTGTTCACTGCCAACGGGCTGCAGGTCTGTCTCCTGTTGTTCAGAGTTCAGTCTAAATACAGATCCAAATTCACTGTTTTAATTACAATAATCATGTGTACTGTAAGTGTGATGAAATGGCTGCAAATTGGGAAGCGACTAAAACCTGTCAATAATTTGAGTCGACCACAAAGTCTGAGCTATTTTTGTATCTATATACTTTATTTATGACTAATTAACACAATGTATGCAACAGACATACTATGTATGTGTGAGTGTAATTAATATGTTTGTTCATAAACATTGCTTTTCAGGTTCTGATAATGTCGAATACCAGTTTGCAATGAACAATGACACTACAGAGTATTATTTCAAAGAGCTTCTTCCCCACACTGCCTATACGTTCTTTGTTGTGGCTTACTCGCCCATGGGTGCCAGTCGCCCTTCTCTGCCTGTGACTGTGGAAATGCTGGAGGATGGTGAGCAATCAGACTTTTAACTCTCTTAAATCTGTGTGAAATCAAGGCAACTGAATTCTATAATTTCTCAACTCATTCTGACTTATTTATATTCTGTAGTGCCAAGTGCTTCTCCCCAGTTGTCTATAGCCAGTACCTCACCCACAGACATCAGACTCATGTGGACACCATTGTCCATACAACACAGCCGAGGAGCTGTGACCCGCTACCTTATAGAGTACAGCACCATGAACCAAAGTGAGTAAAATCCTTTCACTTGGATTATAACATGGTTGTATAAAACTGATACTACATAGCACAAAAAATCACATCAGCAAATACCATGTTTATTTATAGAGCTGCTTTGAAAGTGCGCTGTGTGCATTATTGTATGTGTTTCCACAGTGAACAATGTATTTTCAGTGGAGGTAGGAGGTAATGAGACCCAGTTTACGCTCAGAGAGTTACAGCCCAACCAGACATACAGACTAAGGATATCAGCCGGGACTGGGATCGGCTTTGGCGTGCCATCTGAGTGGGCCCAGCACCAAACTCTTGCCAACTTTAACCAAAGTGAGCAGAGCATGGGTAAGACTATATCACTATCCTATTTTTTTAAATACAAAGAACAGTTTAGCGATTCATACAAATGTGTTTTTACATTTTATTTCAGTCTTATTTGCTCCAACTGAACTTAAAGTCAAGGCCAAAGTCAGCTCACTCAACGTCACATGGCACCCGTCGCCCAATCACACGCAGATCTCTGGATACAAGCTGTCCTGTCAGGAATTGGAGTCTGAGGATGCTCCCTCTGGTCATAGACAGATGCACATCCTCAGGCTACGCAAGAAGGCAAGATACCACCTACTCACCGGGCTTGGTATGTTTTACTTCTTTGATTATATGAATTATTGAAATTACATTAGTTAAAGTCATGTGGCCTATTTTAAGTCAATCAATCAGAATTTGGAAGGTCAATTTCCAGCTTGCATTTTGTAAGAACTGGTAAAGAGTGTCTGATGAGGTTAGGTGACTGTTCCCATCCATCCCTTTCTTGACTGTCAATGTAACAAATGCTTGTCAGTGTTGTCGATGCAGCAGTTAAAGGACAGTGCTCTGTTTCATGCAAAGGACCCACATACACTTCCTCCATCCAACTTATGTGTGGCAAGACTATAGGTTATGTTATCTACAAACTATTAATCCCTCAAATCCAAACAAATCAATTATTAGATGTTCACTCATGGTTAGTTCATTTAAAAAACAATTGCTCTTAATGACTGTAGTCTGTAAGTTTCTTTAAAAAAGTAGAGGAACAGAACAGGGTCAGATAAAGCTTTTTTCCCCCATTTTACAAATTACAGACTATACCTTTAACCTACTTTGAGTCATGTATGTTGTTAATTCAATTACTAAAAGTTAGCCAACATTTCTGACTGTATTTTTCTCTTCTTTAGTGCCTGACTGTCAGTATGAGGTGAGGGTGTGGGCCTTTACAAAGCAGGCTGATGGAGCAGCAGCCGTGTGGAAGGGCCGGACAGAGAAGGCTCTCCACAGGAGTGAGTTTTGTGTGTTACTCAGTGGGTGTAGCAATAAAACCTTCTGTTCATTTTAATATCTTCTCTGTGTGCACCAAAGCACCATGGCCCCCTCTACGAGCTCCAGCACGTCCTCCTCCACTGCCCCCAAGTGTCATTCAGGCCTCGGCCAACAGCTCCACTTCAATCTGGCTGAGCTGGGAGAAACCACGCTTCAGCAATGTTCGCATTATCAACTACACGGTGAGGTGCAGTCCAGCCGGGACCACCAACGCCTCACTGGTCTCATACCACACCAGGTCAGCCAATATTTCTATTTCAGTCTTGTATTCATTTTGCTGTATGCATTGTCATACATTGTCAAAACAAGAAAATAATGTGAGGGAGGAGAATTTAAATAGCAATATTGCCACTATCAGTGTACAGTTAAAATTCAAATCAAATGCTTGACTATTATATTGTAAAAGTTGGTGCTTTTATATTAGAAGGGTTAACAACTGTTCTGTAAGTCACCTTTTTGTTCCTCCTGGGAAGTTGTCAGAATGTTACGGCCTACGATGGTCAGCATTTACATAATAACATGATTCTATGGTGTGCATGTTTTTGTCATCCACAACTAAGGTGTATGCTGTTTGTATAGCTCTGCACAGGAGATTCTGCTGGGCGAACTGAAACCCTTTACCCAATATGAGCTAGCGGTTCAGTCTAATGGAGTGGACGTGGCGGGGCCTTTCAGCAGCACAGTAGAGGAGTCCACACTGTCAGATAGTAAGCATCTACAATATATAATACACAGCTCCATTCATACAACTTTAGATTTTACAAAAGCATTTCTTCCAACACATTCTTCACAGCGTCCTTGAGAATGTACTTTGCTTAAGGGGATAGAGGAGGGTAGTTATTTTTTACCCTTTACTGAACATTTCAAGTGTATTTTTCATTTCCTACAGCTTATTCCCTGAGGGTTCACATAGAGAGAGGAATGGTATAGGTGTGGGGAGGGGTTCTTCCTGGATGATTGCTCGTCAATCAGTTTTACTCAGAAACATAATGTTCGATTTACACACTGACCACTATGCACATACCATACATGCATGTTTTTAGACACTGAGACAAGCTAATGGTGAGTGAAAATACACATTCAGTTCTTTTTTAAGGTTTTACAGGCTGGGAACTTATATTTTGCAGAGGTGACTTTTTATTATGCTGTTTATGTCATCAGATTGTTCTCCAATGCAGTTAAAATAAGGGATGCAATGTTTACACTAACTAAAATGTTGTTCCATTATGAGAATTAAACCCCGATCTGAAATAGAATTGGCCCTTGACTCTAGTCTAGACTAGTGATTTGCAGGTCAGTGTGGATATCTGGACATGATTATTGGTGCTTGACGTCTGAAAGACCCAGGTGTGGGTCCTCTGTGTTTGGGGCAGATTATGGTGGTCCACTTTTAATAGCAGTAATAGCCAACATCACCAGCTACTGCTCTCTACTCCAGTGGTCCTCACCTGCGGTCCATTCGTTCACTGGCCCCTCTGTACATCCACCCCCCGTCCTGGACACTTGAACACAGATGGCAGTCACACTTCTATCATTGAAACATTGTACATGGGACAGCTGTGCAGGCTCAATTCTGGGCTCCAATTACTGAGCCACTCCTATTTCCTTCAGGGCCTTCCTCTCCTCCCGAAGAGCTGCAGCTGAGTGCTCTCGACCCGTCCTCTGTGCTGGTGAGCTGGCGCCCCCCACTGGAGCCAAATGGTATCATTGTCAGCTACAGCATATTGTACAGCAGCAATGAGACCCAGCCAGATCACATGTGGAGCAATCTTTCTCAGGAGGGTGAGTGCATTATTCAACTGCTTAATTTTTGAGTGAACACAAAGTAGACAACATTTTGACATGCTTTTTAAAAATTCCAGGTAGCCTTACTAGCGCAGAGGTCCAGGGTTTGTCTAGTGGAACACATTACTATTTTAAATTAGGGGCATCAACAGAGGTGGGCCCTGGACCTTTCTCGCTCACAAAGGATGTACATGTTCCCACAGCTGGTAAGTGCCCATCTGAACGTACAGTATCTAAGTAGGGTGGACAATAATGACTTAAAAATATGATGAATTGCTTTCTCTAAAGTCATCCTCACATTTTTACATGTATTCTTTATATTTGCCAGTTCAGTGCTTCTCTGCAGTACATCATTATTTCAGTTTGTCTATTTTGCTGCATTTGGGGTCTACAGTAATACAGTATGTTGTGTAAATATCGAAAGGAGCAGCCTCATCAATAAAGCTCCAAGGAAGGTCTCTGATTTACTCCAAAAAGCCATGGCAGCATTTTCTCTGTCAGTCTTCATATTAAATGTATTACCTGACTCAATTATATTAGTTGGCATCTAATAGTTGTATTTCATATACAGTACTGTGCAAATGTGGGATAACAGTAGTAATTTTTAAAATCTAAAAAAACTCTGCAAAGTCAGTATTTTTGTTGTGGACCACTGTCTGGATCCAGGGTATGTGCAGTCGATCCTCTATTGTGAGATGAGCTCATAGCCTTAGATTCTTATTTTCACCTGGTTAAGTAAGCAAGGTCACTGACAATGAAACTGCTGAACTGTGGGAGGTCCCTGTACTTCAAAAATGTATAATGTATAGAATTGTCTTCAAATTTCTCCCTTTTGTTGTTCTACACTAAATGAATTGAAGCTTTGTGAAAGCCGTATCCAACCAACAGCATGTATTTAACAGTAATTATACTGTATACACACTATACAATGCATACTGTATATCCAGAATCATACGTAAACGCAAGCATTCAACAAACTTTGATCATCATGAAAATAAGACAGAATACCTTTTGTGTCTGCATTTGATTATTTATGACTTTTACTTGACATCATTTTTTGTCTCTCTCATTGTCCATCTCTACTAAGGTTTTCTCCCAGACCTGGACATCCCCACTGTGACAGGCATCATTGTAGGTGTGTGTCTGGGGCTCATTTGCATCCTCCTCTGCATGTGCTTCAGCTTTCGTAACATAAAGACCAGGTACACTTAACAGTTTTGGTAATTTTCAACCTCAAAGAGGTTACTTACTTTTTGGCTTCTCTATATTTATATTACAGGGAACTATCTGGGGTCTTAGACTCCACAGCTGTTACACCTCAGTTTAGGAGAGGAGCTGGCTGCCACCATCCCTCTGATGTGCCAGAGTGTAGCTATAGCCATGAACTGGAGACACTGATGCCCCCAGGCAGCCAAGAGTGTGGTCATCCAGTGGCGGAGGTCCCAGAGGAGGAAAACCTGATGTCGAGTACTCATTTAGAAGGCGAGGACTCCCCACTACCTGACAACAAGGTCAAACACAAAGGCTTCTCCCTCCATCCTCTCCACTGCTCCTCATCCCCATACCCCTGTCTCTAGTTTGGTATAGATAATTGATGTATTGACCAATCAGAGTGTGATTGGTTAAAACGTTTCTTCCCTCACTCTAAAACATTGGTTCTCAAACTGTGGTACGGGTAACACTGGTGATACGTGGACTCTCTCTGGTAGTACTTGGATCTTGTTTCGTCCTGTTTAGTCCTAGTTTAATCCTGGTGTAGACCTGGTTTAGAACTGGTTCCGAACTGGATTATTAGTCACGGTTATGTTTATCTCCAGTTTGGTGATTTTGGCCTGGTTTAGTCCTAGATTCCATCTGATTAATATTTAGAGTGGTTTATTCCTAGTTGGACACACCCAATAAGTGTATGAGACAGTTTTGACTCACCAAGCAGCATTTACACATACAAAAACAAAACACACACAAATATAGGCAGCGAGTGGAGTGACAACCTGGAAAAAATCAGGTAGTGCAGATTTAATTTGGCAATTAAAGGGGATTGTTTTTAATTGTTAGTGCTCCAGATAACATTGTGAGTTCGAGCCTCGTCTCTTTGAGTGGAATGTATGGAGAGAAATCAGTCTCATAAAGATTTATTGATGCAGAAATAAAGAGTTATTAAAAATTCCAGACTCTCATGCCACATTTTTTTCTTAAAATGCTTATTTACTCTGAAAGAATGTTAATATTTTTGTATAAATTATCTGTTTTGTGTGTGTGACTTTAAATCTGCATTTGTGCGTCATCCAATGAGCTTATTCCTCATTTTGAGACTCCACACACAAGATATTAAGTCTTATTATTCCTCATAGCCTCATATTACTTTTTTAGTAAATAAGCGTTTTAAGCAAAGATTGTGGCACATTGTGAAAAGCCTGAATCGTTTGAATAAATCTGTATTTCTGCATGAATTCATCTTTTTGAGACTGATTTCTCTCCATAGGAATCTGCATGTTCTCTTCGTGGTTCTCTGGGTTTTCTCCAGGTACATGGATTACTCTCACTGTCCAAATAAATCATTCACGTGTTAGGACTGTGAATTGAAATTGAATGAATGTGAGAGTGACTGGTATGTCTCGGCCCTGTGACTAACAGGCCACTGTGCGGGGTAGTGGAAGAAAATAAAGATATGAACGAATTAAAAATATATGTTTTCTTTTTCAGGCTGCATGGAATGGGTCTGTCAGTCATAACTGGGCCAACAGAATCACAAGATACAGAGATACCATAACAGAGGACTCTCCTGCACTCACTAATGGAGCCTCTGACATGTTAAATGATAATAGCACGGTAAATTAAAACTAATACACTATCTATGCAGCTGTCACATGCCTGTGATAAGCGCATCTAATTAAATGGCTACCTCTTAAATCAAATATTTAATGGAATATGAGATGACATGAAATGTAATTTATCTTATTACATAGATGTTCAGTATACTTCAGTAAACATGGATTGGTACATACACTCGCTCTCTCTCTCTCTCTCTCTCTCTCGCTCTCTCTCTCTCTCACTCTCTCTCTCTCTCTCTCTCTCTCTCTTGCTCTCTCTCTCTCCCTCTCTCTCCCTCTCTCGCTCTCTCCCTCTCTCTCTCTCTCTCTCGCTCTCTCTCTCTCTCTCTCTCTCAAAAGGAGAAGCTCTTCACACTCAGACTGTAGGGCGTTTCATTTATTCATGACCAACAAGTATTTGAGTGCACCTTAGATTTGTCAACAAGCCAGTAATGATACACAGTGTGTATGGGGATAGATTAAAGAGTAAAGACACTGTGGTCACATATTGTCTTGCTTGTTACAGAAACCAAAATACATTTGCACTATTAGCAATATTCAAGTTATGAAGTCTAAGTAAATTAAACTATACAATAAAAATGGATGTTTTGTATTTTCAGTTGTAACACGTATCACACATTTTAATTTTCCTGATCAGCCTTTGAGTAAAAGTATTGAATATTTTTCTTAACCACCCAAGTAACAAATAATTTTAACATTGTGTCCATTCTTTATTGAAGCATAGTCATACGCTGGTGTTGGTAAACTACTTTTGTAGCCACAGCCGATCATCGGCCGACTGACAGAGATGTGGCAGCCATAACATGCCTAGCGCCTGTCCTACCACCATCAGATAGACCACAACAATCACACTGACACGTGTACATTTTTAGATGACGTGTTACAGTGATGACTATAAATTGTTTAGAGTAAGGATTATACCACCATTAATATTAGTGGATGGTCAGCTCTACCATCTGAGCTACAGTCACTCCTAATGTAATATAGTATCAGTCGTATAATGAGCCTAGTAGAACAATTCATTACTATTGTCATTGCCCCACTTGTGTTTTCTATACTTTTTAACTGATTGTTATTGTCATTACAGAACATAGGAGATCATCTGTGTTCATCGGTGTGCAATAACCAGGTGGAGGCAGAGGTCATAGTTCACTCGGAGTTGTCGAACCCTGAAAGACCAAACCGGGAGAAGGGTAGTAAGCGAGAGAACTCCAGTAGCACCGGAGGACAGTCCATATCAGAGGACAGATACTCCCCTCTGAACCAATGTAGTGTCCCAGGGTTGGACAAGCCCCCAGAGGAACAGACAGTGGCCCTGTGCCACTCCAGTCTTCCCTCTACAAAGACACTATCTCATCACAATGGGGAGCTGGAGGCCACAAGAGGTGAGCTCAATACAGACTCAGAGCTTAATCAGGACATAGGCCTCACCAATGGCTTCCACTCATCTCAGACTGTGTGCTCTGTGCTGACTTCAGAGCATTTGGAGAACAGAGAGCCCAGACACTGCCCCACTGCTGCAGGGAAGGCTGCCTCTGTGGGCCTGGCCTCTGCCCCCTTTGTGAGCTCTGGGCTGGTCCATTCTACCTCAGCTGTTCACACGTACTTGTGTCCGTAGCCTCTGCATGCAGGGCACATTGTGTACCTTCCTCTTATTTCTGAATGACTTTACTGTTCACACATGATGCAGAAGGTTTTTTACACACCTTATTGTTTTATATTTCTTGTAAAGATATGTACATTTTAAACATTTCTATCACAGACCGATGTAGTTCATAGATTGGAGTGGTGCTGTATTATGTAGGTGTCACATCAGTTCAACCATTCTTTCATGTAACTTCCTTCAGTAAAAGAAATATATGTAAGCAGCAGGCAACAGTGTAAATGAAGGAGGCTATTCCCATAGTGTGACACAGTCCACTCAGGAGTAAACGGTTTCATAAATGAGCAGGTTCTTGGACAGGAGCATCACGAGCACACCCTCAGAGAGTCTCTGAGGGTTTATATGGGGAAAATGCTGCTGCTGTGCGGTACTGAGAGATGAGCCTTAAGGGCTGTGTACACACACAACTGTGTAAAACATCTGTGTCACTTCAGCCTCTGTTGTCAGGGTCCAAACATGTTCACGCACATTTAAAAAAAACTCAAATGTTGTTTCTTGTATGGACATTATGTCATGCTTATGCATCATCATGCTCTATTTACACACCTTGGCTAAGTGGAGTGCATCTCAGGTGCCTAATTCTTCTAGGTGCAGTTATGTATATTTCTATGTATGACAATATTCACTACACTACACTATGTGCCAGGAGGACATTCACAACACTGCATCCAGATGCCATGTAACCATCAGGATTTTGTAAACTACAGCCACTCTAATGGTCTCATGGTCAAGTGGATTTTTGTATTCCAGATAGATATTTTTGGTAATCAACTGATTGTTTAAGGGAGTATTGGTATTGGTCTGAACACTTTCCTGGTTTGGCTTCCATCTAGGGATGCACCACGCCCACTGTACAATGTCTCTTTAAGTATTACTTTCTAATGAGGTGCTATAAAGTCACACTATCATATGTAAGGTAGAGCATATAGACTTCATACCACATGTGTGATTGGTAGATTTTATGGACATAACAGGTGCATCCCTACCCCTTATCAACAACACTACCTCTTATTTTCACAGTGGTGTCTGTGGTGGTTTATGTAGTATATGGTTAACCAGCTGTACCATAATGTTTCCTGCTGGTTTTTGTTCTGAATTGTGATTTTTCTGATTTGAAAAGCCTTTTAGTGTTTGCAGAAATCATCATCCGACACTGACTGTATTGTTCTTGTATTTGTAGAGCAAGGACTGACTCTCTGTTGCTTCAATGCATCACAGCTTCCTCTCAGATCTTTGCAGTATTATTTTTAGGTGAGTGAACTGTGCAGAAGAACACGCAATGTCCAAAGCCATTTTCATCCAGGAAAAAAATTGCAGTATTACACCATGACACAATGTATTAGATCAACTGATGAAACCAATAAGTAGCGATTGACAGGGAGTTTACTTTGACATCAAGTCTTGCACTCTCAGGTAGCTTTCCTTCACATTTTAGCAGTTCAAACAGAAGCAGTATGACCTTGGAGACCACTGCCTGTAAGGGTTCCTTGGTAGCCTACATTAGTAAACAGCCTCAGAACGCCTCTTATTATCATTGAACATGTTTTTCTTTATTGTTTGTTACTGTTTTAACAAAATGCATGATACCTCAAGCCTTTTAGCCTTTTTTTGTATGAACTTCAACATTGGATTGTTTCTACAGTAGCAGCTCTTAAAGGACAGAAGTGAATGTCTTCTAAGGGATTCTGGGTCAAACCTTTTTAATCTATGGAATCCTCTGTAATGCTGTGCAAAACAGTGATTTTCATCATCTGGCTGATCACTAAATATAGCATCTGCTACTCTTGAAATCAATTCTCATAAACATTACACACGTTCTGTGCTCACATACTTCAGGTTTTGACCCAGGTTCTGTATTGATTGTTCTACAATGAAACTGTATGTCAGAAACTGACTTATTCTTGAAGCATTCCAATATTAATATCTTGTCAAACATACCTCTCTTTCACTCTCGCTCTCTCTCGCTCTCTCTCTCGCTCTCTCTCTCTCGCTCTCTCTCGCTCTCTCTCTCGCTCCTCTCTCTCTCCGGGTCAGTCAGAAGTGGCCATGTTACCTTAAAACAATGAGAAGTGCTTCACACTCAGACTGTAGTGGGTTTCATTTATTCATGACCAACAAGTATTTGAGTGCACCTTAGATGTGCCAACAAGCCAGCAATGATACACAGTGTGTATGGGGATAGATTAAAGAGTAAGTCATTAAACTTACTGATGTCCACATATTGTCTTGCTTGTTACAGAAACCAAAATACATGTGTTTTTATAAATAGCACTATTAGCAATATTCAAGTTACGAAGTCTAAGTAAATTAAACTATACAATAAAGATGCATGTTTTGTATTTTCAGTTGTAACACGTATCACACATATTCATTTGCCTGATTAGCCTTTGTGCAGGAGAGGAGGGGATGAAATATTACCTTCTATTATCAATTTCAGCCCGTTCAGTACCTGTTGCATTTTTAACCACTAAATGTCACTTTGTGTTTTTTACTAGAACAATTTTTTACTAGGTTTGCTGAAAGTTGGTGATTTACTTTGATTTACATTGTATTGCATTACCAGTATACCTCATATTGGTAACAGATTGATTTGAATTGTTAATACTGCACATTTTATAAGTCGATCATTTAAATGAGCATTCTGCATTTTGTGCCATTTCTTCAGGAAGACAGAATGGGCTGTTCAGTATTACCTCAGTATTACCTCAGTATTCCCTCAGTATTACCTCAGTATTACCTCAGTATTACCGTAGCTGGAACAGACCTAGACAATGCAGTTTTGTAGGTTTGGTTGACTGAGGTGTAAGGACAGGGGCCACAAGGTTATTCATCCCATGAAAGTCATACCTCTTAGTGCAGACAGCCATTTATAAACACAATAGTCTTCTCTAATCAGGTGCCCATTTCTTTTGTGGAGAATCTTGTAGATCCATCCATATCAATTATTCCTTGCACATTCTGGTGCTCTTTCTGACTATGTGCTTCTTCTTCTGATTGTAAATCAGGTCTTAGCAGATGTTGCTTTTTGGTGACACGTAAGCACACACTCAAATTGATTTGTGTGCCACCAGCAAACACACCACCTCTTATACATACACATACATACATACATACAACATACATACTGTAGGCAAACTTGCAGTAAAACAGTAAATTACGTACTTGATGTTCGTCATGGTAACCGTCAGCCACCATTGTGTAAGATGATACAACATTGCTCAGTGACAGGTTAGGTTCAGTCAGTTGTAGTAAAATTGTGGTATTGTAGAAATATTTTCACTGTGTTACCATACGTGAATATGTGCAAAAGTTTCAGCCCTTCAAGATGTCTGTGGAAAACTTCTGTAAATAAATATTGAAAAAAGAAATACATTGTTGTGGGTTGGTTGTTTGCACCCATCTGTTTTTTCTTCAGATTCAGAATGTTGACAGTATCACACCCCTGTGACAAAAGCACACTGCCCTGGGTTAGCTTTACAAACTTTGATCTCAACAGTTTCTTCAATTGTGAGGAATGATCCAACAACCACATTATCCTCAAAGTCACTTCATCCCTGATTGCTTAAACATTTAGGCATACCTAATAAAATGGCCATTGAGTGTGATTTGTAGACAGCTTGTATGACCAGCAAAGGCCTTGATTGATTTCAGTGCGCCTCACCTTTTCTGTTCCAAGAGCCCTGTTGACAGTTCTTCTTCTACCACTGGAGGGCAATGTTGTCAAAGGCACTGAATCGAATCCCAGTGCCTCACAGCCACTCCCATTTGGAGGCAGTGTTGGGCATCTTGATGCTCTGACCTCACACCAGCTCTAATCTGGATGAAGAATATAGATTGCTGTACAGAACTGTAAAACCGAAAGCACAGTTTCAACACCATTCTCTCGAAATATTTTAAGAAAAAATTCAAGACGGGGAGGGGTCAAGTGTGTGCACATTAGGAAGTGACGCACAGACAGAAACGGTCGAAAAAAGACAGAGTGTGACAATGTGAGAGATAAGGCAGTGAGTTAAGACAGGAGGCACTGAGGCGATGTTACACGGTCCCCTCAGGAGGCAGATACAAGCTCCAATACTCAATCTGCACTTGCACACAGTCCAAACAGATGCAGGACCACACACTTATCTTTATTAGCTTGACCTGGCTTTTCTTATAAAGACATGGCTCCAATCCACAATCTTCACTGACAAGCCACGACATGTGTCCAACAGTTTCAAGCCTTCACGTAAATTCACGTGTGTTTTTCTGCTTCTCCTTCAGCAGCTGTGACTGGATCAGCATTTGCAATCTCAGGCCACTTTATTAGGTCGAACTCAAACCTACCAATGTGGTCCCCGGTGTGGTCTTCTCCTTCAGCAGCTGTGTGAC
>JAVQKC010104175.1:0-32246 GCA_036025475.1 Philypnodon macrostomus | reverse complement strand
TTAATTGAAGATGTACCAAACTCAATCCATTTCTGCATCTTCATGATATGTACCTGTGTGCAACAGTTGAAAAAGATCCAGCAAAGACTTTTTGAGTTATTGCGTTCACAGTTTTGGCCAGTTATTAATTAATTACTTAATTAATATTCATTGAAGAAGTCCCCAAATCGATACAGTTCGGCGTCTTTATGGTATGTACCTGTGTGCAAATGTTGAAACTGATCCAGCAATTCGTTTTTTAGTTATTGCGTTCACAGCTAGGATCTGCGGACGCGGACGAACACCGACGAATTATACTAATTATATCGGCGACACGCTGTTTTCGCCGATATAATTAGTACTCGTGTTAAAAAATGTGACTACTTTTTACAGCAGTTCTTTGGGGTTTACGGTAAAGGGTAAAACGGCCGCATTGAGGAACGTTTCATGGAGCCAATGAGACGTGGCTGAGGGGAGGGACTTACTCAGCGGATAGACCTTTGTGGCTTTTTGATGTGCGCCATTTTGATTACGATACCAAACTACTCGAACAAGGAGGTTATTATCTCAGTTCTCAATAAACAGATATTGTACTGGTTTTAGAGAGAGAGAGACACGAAGGCATTGAGGAATATAAAAAATGGCCACTGGAGCAAATGCAACTCCATTAGGGAAGTTGCATCCAAGTATTGGCGCAAAACGAGGATTTGATGCCGGGCCTGGTGCGGGTAACGGGCTAATGCCAACACCAGGGCCGCCGGGAGCTTTTCCTTCGCTACAAGGTTTTCAACCCGCCATGCCGAACCCACCATTTCCACCGGGGCACCAGTTTAACCCGGTGCCTGGTTTCCCCCCTCAGCCACAACCACAAGGCCCTGGAGGCATGGCTAAACAAGGTAAGATTACACTAAAGTTACCCTATTGTATGTTTCGGCACGAGCTATAGCGCTAAACTTGCTAATGTAGCAAGCTAAACGGCGAGGATTAGAGGCCTCACAGCCATGTATGGACTTTGACTCTGAAATGGCGTCAACACAACCGTTTTATAACTCCTGATTTAGATAAAACAACCGTATTTACCGTTTTTTGTAATTATGTGCGCCATGGGCGACCATTACTGATTTCATTGTGATAATCTGGATTGCTGCGCTGTCCCGCGTTGATGCTTGAGAAGTCATTAAAGGACAAAGTCGTTTAAATGCTCAATGTTGATTTCGCCTTACTTTTAACCAGTGTGCGCTAATACTAAAGAGTTAATATATAATTATTAGTGTGTATGTGTGAGTACATATGTACCATTTCAGCATTTAGCCTTTGCTTGTGATCAAATAATAAGGCTTTTATGACATTTATAGGATTGTATGTTACAACAAAGATTTAGTCATATGTAGCCATATTTTAAATTGTTGTAGTGTATATGTGCTGCAGCCTACAAAGTTATGTATTTTTCCCATTGTAGATTTTGGTCAAAAGAAGAGGAAGAGGAGTCGCTGGAGCAGTGAGACGCCTGACCAGAAGACGGTCATACCAGGCATGCCCACGGTTATCCCGCCTGGACTGACACGAGATCAAGAAAGAGCATATATAGGTAGACATCTTAGTTTTCTGTATTTAGGACATCCTATACATTTGTATTGTTTTGAATGTATTTTAATGCATATGCTATTCCATCAATATAACAACTGTTTTGAGTTTACCTCATTAAAGCACTTGAGGCTCAAGGTTATGTTTTGTTTGCTAAACACCAACAGTTGAAGCTCTCTAGAGGCATTGCTAAGATAACTTTGTCATTCAACATTCTTCATTCATAATAAAATGTAAATCTAATTTTATGGTGTAGAATGTCTTAACATGTTCCAACTGTTGATTTTAAGCAACTCCTTAAAATGATCAACTATTATGACATGTCAGGGTAAATTTGATGCAGGTAATGTGGTGTCACTGTGGCCTACCAGTTTGCATACCATTGGGCACCATTAGCAAAAGGAGTTTTCAAATGCTTGCTGGTTATTGTCCTGCGCTGCAGGTCACTGCTCACTGTCTTGCCTGAACCTCCCACACATCATCAGTATTGTTCCTTTGCATGAAGGGCTTACCCATTATGTCCTAACATGCTGAAGTATATTTCTGTTTAATTATTGAGCTATGTGTGAGCAATGCTGCTTCAATGGCATATCCATCTTGCACAAATGACTATACATTTGTTCAAATTTTAGAGTTTGGACTTCACAACCTATTGCCTATAATTGCTATTTATTTTATATAATTCATATCAATGATTTTACTCTTAATGAAAAATGCCTTCCAGCAGCAGTGTAACACAGACATGCTGCCTTCACAGTCCCACAGAGGAGACGTTAGCCTAGAAAGTCCTTTAGTCAATAACTTACATTGTTATTGATGTTGTTGTTCATTGGTAATGGTTGTTCTTCCTTGGTATGTAAACATTCATTTGTGCCTACCTCCTGCTGTCACTTGTCGTTTCCTTTACTTATTTTGTAGCTCCCCTAAAACAATTTGAGAAGCTCTTTAAGATGAAATCTCTGTGAAGCACTTTTTACGGAGGCTGTATTCATCCCCAATAACTGAATAATACGAGGCTAATTTCAGAATTCATGATGTGCATGGGATGAGTGATATCTTTTGTCATTGCTTTTTCAATTTGAATGGTTTCTGACACTGCACCCCTCAGTGTTATATCTGTGGAGTGCGAGTGACTGTGATCATCTGCTTTATTCTTTTAAAAAGTCAGTCAGTAATTTGACTGAATGTGTCCAAAATGTGCATCACCAGAACACTGTTTAAACTCGGGTCAGTGTGACCTGACTTATTTGGCAGATCGTTTTAGGATCAACAGTCTTATTACTGAATGCTATTTTTAGATTTCTGATCACCAAATTGTTAGTCTGTTTTATTGTTAATGATGGCAGAATATTTTACTTTAGTATTTCTCAATGTTGTGTAGGTAGGTGTGTTCAAATTGACTGGTAATATGATGTTTTGTTGTACTTAACAGACTCACCATGTCTTTACCTGAGTTATGTCTGAGACTGTGCTCTTGTACAGAGCATTGTCTCCCTCATGTTGCTGTGGTAACCACATTTCTCTCCATCCTTGTTTTTTCTTTCCTAACCTGAATTCTTCCAGTCCAACTGCAGATTGAAGACCTGACTCGTAAACTGCGTACAGGAGACCTGGGAATCCCTGTTAACCCTGAGGACAGGTCGGAAAAAGATTAAACCACAAACAGTAACATTTTCTCTACCTTCTTGACTTTTGGAAAGCAGATGTTTTCAGTATATACCTGGGTGTTAGACTACACTCTGAGGCTATATTAGATTTAGCTGTTAGCTGTAGAAATAGTTTTACTCAGTATAACATTTATATACTAAGATAACTAACAGATAAAAATATTAAGTATGTTCAGATTTGAACCTATAGTCAAAACATCTTTCATCTTTATTCTAATAATTTACATGGGATCAGTCATACACATAATCTCTTGTTCATACTACCACTCAAATATTGATTTGATTCAACCAGACCAGAAAGTTTATAAAAGTACATGGTAGGTTTGTGTAGTTATCTTTCAGTGTTCAGCATGTTACTAGGAGTAGTAGGAGAGCAGTTTTTAGTTAGTCTTTGAGCAGCAGCTAAACATATACACAGGAGTCATTGTTATATGTGATGTTGGTCAGTGGTAAGAGACAAGCTTTTCCACCCCTGTATAGTCTGGTTCCAGATTTCATAAAACTAAATGCAGGTCTACAACACAGACATCACATACACAATGTCCCATTTCCACTCACCAAGTAGTTTAACTACAGTCATTGTTCTTACACTTTTAAATGTTTTAGCAAAATGTCAATACTCACATAATTTGTGTTAGGATTATCTTTACAGCTTTTAAAGGCTTTCATGACATAACACCATCAGTCAACTGTCCCTCTCCACTGACCACCATAGGCCTTTAACTATTCAGCTAGATACAACTTTCTTTTCTTGTTTACTCAATTTCTTTCATTTAGATCTAGCTTCATAGAATTTACTGATTAACTGATTGTTGATGAATAATTATCTCATATATGTGTTTTCTGAAACATGCGTGTTAAGATTACTTCTTTAGTATAACTATGACTATTATAATATCCTAGTCGACAATACTTACTGATTTATAAATTGTCGTTGATTAACAAACTTATACCAGGGATGATTAGTTTATGTCCTAGACATGTTTTACCGTGTTTCCCGTCGTATGGCTTCAATCATTCTCACCCAGGGGAAAAGGGGTCTTCAGTCTTCCATTGGGTCTGTTGAAGTTCTGAAGAAAACTGTCAGAAAAGCTATGGGCAGCTCATAACATAGCATCTGTAAGGATCTGTTCCCGCAGGAAGTGGCTTTCAGAAGAGAGTGTGAAGTTGACCGTTGCTAGCTAGAGTCCCTGTCGTTTGTACATTGCACAGATTCTCATCATAATCAGACATTTCCACAGCAACCAGTAGGTTGATTGCAGCTGCAGCATTTGTAGTCACTGCCCAGTCTAATGTGACCTAAACAACTGGGGGTGTTTCAGGTTGTCTCCGCTGGAAGTGTTACAGGAAATACCTTTTTTTATTAACTCTTGGAAATGTGGGCTCTCTGATTGGAGAGCTTAGGAAAAGGTGGATCTAATCATAATTCCTTTTCTCTAACCCAAATTAGCCCTCGTCAACCTAACCCTTTCTCATGCACAGAGCCTCTGTAATGCAGCAACACAGGTTTTCAGCATCCAAGGGGAGGTCCGGACCTCTTCCGCCACATCAACATCAAGAAACGCTCAAAGCCAGCATTTCTGCTTAGGGGTGCAAATTTTTGCTTTATTTCTTTTTCTTACCTCCAACTTTTCCTCTCCTGCAGGCCAGTAATCCTGTATACAGGTTTAGCCATGGCCATGTATTTTTATGGTTGACACCCCCTTCAAATTATTGGTTTAAGTCCCACCATAGCCCCCTTTACACTTAAACAAAGAAATGGGCTTTTAGCTGTTGGACAAATGTCAGTGCTATTTTTTGAAATAACTAATTGTAGTTTGCGTGGCTCTCGCACTGACATCAGTAACAGCTCTGTCTAAAGACAGAAACTTAAGGAAGTTTGAATTGTTTTGAGTTTGTAGTTAAGGCCTTGTTAGCTATAGGTCTCTGTATTAGGTTAAAATGGTTATAAAAATAAGTATTCCACTTCAGACTGGTGTTGATGAACTCTATCTTGTCTTTTGTGTGCCACCACTCACAGGTCGCCCTCCCCTGAACCCATCTACAACAGCGAGGGCAAGAGGTTAAACACCCGTGAATATCGGACACGGAAGAAGATCGAAGAGGAGCGTCACTCTCTCATCACAGAGATGCTTGCACTTAACCCCGACTTCAAACCACCTGCTGATTATAAGTATGACCAAAGCATTTAGTTTGTCCTATACAACAATAATGTTTTGATATACATTATTTCAACAACAGTTATTTTGTCTGTGTTGCAGGCCTCCTGCCACCAGAGTCAGTGACAAAGTTATGATTCCTCAAGATGAATATCCTGAAATCAACTTTGTGGGCCTGCTTATTGGACCACGGTGAGTAACAATGATGAGACCTTGAAGAACAAAGTATTCTGAGACTAATGGCAAATTCTGCTGATTCTCTGAACAGTGGTAACACTCTAAAAAATATTGAGAAGGAGTGTTGTGCCAAGATTATGATCCGGGGAAAAGGCTCTGTGAAGGAGGGGAAGGTTGGCAGAAAGGATGGTCAGATGCTGCCAGGAGAGGATGAGCCTCTTCACGCTCTGGTCACTGCAAACACCATGGAGAACGTCAAGAAGGCTGTGGAGCAGGTGAAAATACAACATCCTCTGTAGATCTGTTGCATGTGCTTCTTACTGTAAAAGAAAACCTGATGTCATGCTGTCATATATTTATTATGAATTTTGATTTGACAGATTCGCAACATTCTTAAACAAGGCATTGAAACTCCGGAAGATCAGAATGACCTGCGTAAGATGCAGCTGCGGGAATTAGCCAGACTTAACGGCACCCTACGAGAGGATGACAACAGGTCAGTAAATCAGTCACTGATGAAGGCTCTAGACCTGACTTTTTCACTTATGAGATATGTCTCTGTAGAATCCTTCGTCCATGGCAGAACTCTGAGCCCCGCAGCATCACAAACACCACTCTGTGTACCAAGTGTGGTGGAGCAGGACACATCTCATCTGACTGCAAATACTCCAGGTAGTGAGCACTATCTTTATGAACATCAGTGTGAGGTTATGATTTGACATGATGTGCGTTTCTGGCTTTATGTAGCACTTTTGCTGCTCATCGAGCCACTGGAGGAGAGCCACCCCAGTCCGCTCAGGACAAGGCTCGCATGGACAAAGAGTACCTGTCCCTCATGGCTGAGCTGGGAGAGGCACCAGTCCCATCATCTGGAGGACACACCAGCCCCCCGGGAGGAGCACCTCGGTCTGCAGGTCCCAACAACCAACCTCAGGTACACTCTTATTTTAGTTTTCTATTTTTGTTATTTTTTTAAAGAAGCATTTTTAAACACATTTTGTTCTTTCAGAACCGGCCTCCGTGGATGAACTCTGGCCCTGGCGAGAACAGAAACTTCCATGGCATGCCTGGTGGGCCCGGAGGGCCAGGAGGCCCTGGTGGACCACACAGCTTTCCTCCTCCCATGCCCAACATGGGCGGACCGCCTATGCCTCCAAACCCTAATGGAATGCCTCCCCCCTGGATGCAGCCTCCTCCTCCCCCAATGGGCCATGGTCCAGGACCCCACGGACACCCCATGGGTAAGTACTGACACTGGACTGTAATATATATATATTTTTTTTAATTAATTAAAAATATTAATCAGGTTCAAATGTGACTTTATAGGTCTGCTTCCTCCACCAATGGGAATGATGCCACCTCCACCTCCACCCCCTGGCAATCAACCGCCTCCACCCCCTTCTGGACCTCTGCCACCATGGCAACAGCAGGCTCCGCCTCCACCTCCAACCAGCAGCATGGCTACCAGTACCCCGATGCCCTGGCAACAGAGTAAGAGCACTAAAGCGATCCCAAAATCTATTCATTCATTGCCCACAGCAGATAGACTCCTATAGCAGCCATAATGCCTTTGCATAGGCACACTTGGATCAAGCCAAAGAGTGAAACATGAAGGAGATTACTTTAGAACTACAATATTCCTTCCCCATAAAGTCATTAAAGTGAGAGTTTTAGTGTAAAACTAACATGTCTGACCCTCTCTGCAGATACCACCACCACATCTAGTCCAGGTACAGGCAGCCTGCCACCATGGCAACAACCCCAGCAACCTGCAGCATCTGGTGCACAACCTCCACCCCCCATGGGTAGTCCATCTATGGTTCCCCCTCCTCCTGGAGTTCAGCCCCCACTGCCTCCAGGTGCACCACCCCCGCCTCCTCCACCTCCTCCAGGCTCCTCCGGTATGATGTACGCCCCTCCACCACCGCCTCCACCCATGGACCCTAATTTTGTCACCATGATAGGGATGGGGGTCCCGGGCATGCCTCCATTTGGTATGCCCCCTGCACCACCACCTCCACCGCCTCAGAGTTAAACAGAGGAGTCATCGACCTGCACCACGTTCTTCAGTGATTACACAATAGACTGATGTGAATAGAGCTTTATGTCTACTCACACCATAATTACTATATCAGTGCTTTATTTTTTATTCATACATAATATCCTCAATACATGTCACATCCATCCTCTGAGGGAATATTACAATTAAGATCCTTGTCAGTTTAAAGTCTTGGCCACATGTTAGCAGTGCTCTCATGTTTTGTCATGTAATTATTTACCAAACAAGGTAATTGGATGCAGCTGTATTCAAAAACATGCATGATTAACATCTTAAGCCACAACTTCATACCCCCTCAATGTTGGCTTTGATTTGAATAAGATTAATATTTTTGTAAAATGAGATGTGAAATGTATTTTAGTTGTGTTTGTAGTTCTGTCTTGATTGTTTTCAGTCAAATCGGTTTTAATGTTTGGTTTTTTGTTTGGATATTGCAGCTTCTCGTGTGTGAGACTCCAGTGCTACTTGAATGATACATTTAGTTTATTTATGTCTTTCTGCATCTTCCTCAACTCTTGAAGCTGTGTGCAGTGTCTGTAGCTTCTGTCAGGACTAAACTAACTGTCCTACAGTTTAAGAGGAAAATGTTCATTTTAATGTTTCTGGAGATGGTTTGTATCTTGATGCTGCTGTGAATGAAGAGCTTTTGATCTTGCTTGGTTAGTATTAAACTCATCCATTACAAAAGATGTTGGATGTTGTTTTTAAAAGCAAAGATGTAAAACAAACCATGGAAGAACCATTGAATCTTTCAAATGCATAGTTGTATCTGAAGCTGCATATACACAGTAGTAGGAATTCAATTTGGACAAAGTGTTCTTTGGCACCTCTCAACCGACATGGCTCACCCCCTTTAGCAGATGGCGTGTGGAGAAGTTACATCCGCCTCTTGTGAGATACGTAAAATTTGAAAACCTAAAAAGCTTGTTAGAAATCTCACAGAACGTTTAGTTAAAGAAAAAAATAATTGCGCTATTTCAGACGAAATGCAATCTTATTCTTTATTAGATACAAAGACTAAAAGTGTACACGCCCCCTTTTTGGCGGAAGCATGGCGGTAGCAATATAAAAATAAAAGACTGTGTCCTACACTACCAACACACACACATATCTATATATATCTATGTTGATTTATAATGACTGATTACCGCAAACACGTCTAAACATAAAGCCACAACAGAAATAAGCCGTGTGGGGCATCAATAAAGACAGGACTTCCGGATATGACGAAGTCCTGCTTTTAATTTGTAATAAAACCGGAAATAAAAACAGTCTTCTCCAACTTGACAGTGCCTACGTGACATAAAAGGGAGACAGGGCAGCCCATCCCACCGGCCGTGCGCACTCAGAGGGAGTCGGAAGAGACAGCTCAGGCTCCAGGTAAAGTTAACAGTAGTTTCTTTGGGGTGACCGTCAGCTTCAACATGGCTAAGCCGCTCACAGACCACGAGAAGAGGAAGCAGATATCCGTCCGCGGACTGGCCGGAGTTGAGAATGTATCTGACCTCAAAACTAATTTCAACCGACACCTCCATTTTACCCTGGTGAAGGACCGAAATGTCGCCACCAAAAGAGACTACTACTTTGCCTTGGCCAACACTGTGCGGGACCACCTGGTGGGCCGCTGGATCCGGACCCAGCAGCATTATTACGAGAAGGACCCAAAAGTAAGAGCTGCCGCAGTCCAGGACATGTACACACACACACCTGCATATGCACACACACAGCTGAGCCTGGAGGGGGTCGGGGAGGGATGCTGGCTCTGTACACTGCAGTATCACAGCTCACGGACGCGCACTACATTCTTTGTGTGCGTGCGTGTGAGCGTGCGTGTGAGCGTGCATGAGTGAGTGTTAGTCTCTTCATATCCTTTTATAGCAATGTTCCGGATGGTGTGGCTCCTCGTTGCAGTGTGAACTTGAGGGATTCCGGTCCACTCTGACGCGGTTCTGTCTGCTACAACCCTCAGTTACATAATCCGCACCTCCAACCATCATATATCCCTCTGTGACTGACGCTGCACTGTGGTAGACATTAAAACGTGCATGCTGTCAACAAACTGTAGCCCAGACACCTCGTCGTGACAAAAACGGCTCAACTGGTTGTTAAAATGGTCATTACGTAACAGCACGTACGTGCCCTGCATCCCCGCCGAGACAGTGGCCGAGTGTGCACATCACAAAATGGCCACACGGTTAAGCCACATTAAGCTACTTTCCTTGGCCGGTTCTTCCTTGTGTAATCCTTCATCAAAATGTCCATGTTTACTGTGTCTAATTGAAGAAGAGTGTGATGAGTGCACACTTCCAACACTTCAAGGAGTTGCCAGGCAGAACATTCACACACGAAGTAACACAAACGTACACAATGGTGTTAAGTTGAATCAAATGTAATTGTTTTCCTGTGCCAAAGGAAGGAATGTGAATATTCGGTTTGTGGAAGTGTTAATCTAATGCAGTACATTTGAACTTTAGTTATATTAAATATTTGTATATCTTGCTCAATAGTATAAAAGTGTGTTGTCTCCATTGTTTATCTGGATCCAAATGGATTGTACCTTCAATTTACTTTTCACTGCAGCTGATAGGGCTGTTGGGTAATGGGCTTGCCAGTGTTGGTAGATGCTCTTACATAATATTGATTGGTGAATTTTGCAGTGGCTTAGACGGAGCATCATTATATATATATAGATCATTGTATTTTGTGGTAGCTATTATCACACAATGTATAATAACAAATGAAATGGAATGAATGACACACTTTGTAGTAGATGAGCTGCACATTATATAGCAAAATTATCAGCGTCAAGAAATGCGTTGTCTGTAACATGAAAGAATGGGGGTCAGAATTTGGCACTTATCTTTAAAAATCTCCAAACAACTAATAATCAGAATTTAGCCCTAATTCAATGTAGACCTGGTTTAGCTCTGTTTGAGACATGGTTCGTTCATTCATTCATTCATACATGGTTTTATCTATAGTAATCTTTATTAAGGGTGTCCAGATATCACCCATCAGATTATTATTGCTACATTCAACACCATTCATTTATTTATTATTTCACCATTTGTTCTTTTACATTCACAGCTGCTTACATGAGACACTGCCTTGTGTTGGATAAAGTGAGCCAGTAACAGCCCCACTGACAGCTGTTGTTCTTGTCAATAGATGTCTGTTGCAAGTGGAACGTGGGGTTTATTATCATTCTCTTGGGAATTCCTGGCATGGTTTTTATTTTTTTAATATTATTTTATCTTTTATTTAACCAGATAAAAAAGCCCATTGAGATAAAGATCTATTTTTCAAGGGTGACCTGGCAAAGAGGTTATTACAAATATATGTGAGGAAATATAAATCCAAACTGACAGTTTTTGAAAGCGCATTAATGTAAGGTTATTTTGTACAAAAATATAATTGTTGAGGAAAGTGCATGTTACATTATACACACAATGCAACAACATATTAGGTTTCAGAAACACCAACACTGTCTAAAATGAATGAAAAGGGTTTTTAGTTTTCTGAAGCAACAGGCTCAAATAAGAGGAAACCAAACCAAGTAGGGCTCTATAAACAAACCAACGTGTCTACATCCACACACTTAAAGAAGACCAGCCCGATTTCTCATGAAGCTCACGGTGACGAACGAGACGAGTTTTTTTTCATAGCCATTTTTATTATCCGAGCTGAGCTGAGGGTAAATGTTTGTTGAATGAATAATTGAAGGAGCCTATCCTGTGTTGGGCACTTGATGTAGGTTCAGTGTCTGAACTCGCATGTCCCCATCTGTTGCAGCGCGTCTACTACCTCTCCCTGGAGTTCTACATGGGCCGCACTCTGCAGAACACCATGGTCAACCTGGCCTTGGAGAACGCATGTGATGAAGCCACCTACCAGGTAAAGCAAAGGACTATGGTGTTGGAAACAATAGGATCCGCCTAAACATTCAACTGAAATCATATGCAAGTCATAATCATAAGTGGCATTAAACAATACATCCTCCAAGAATACTTTATATTCTGCAAACCATGTTATGATGTTTCTACCACAAATGCATTCCCAGTTGTTTTTGTTTCATTGGTGCATTTTTGAGTAAATCATTAATAATGTTGAGCTATAAGTCTTCCCTAAGAGCTGGAAACAGATTAAACTATAAGTGATGTCCTCTCGGAAGTGCGCCTGCCTGCTCCTGCGCTGTCATCAAACGCACACAGAGAAACATTGTTGCTACCACCATATAACAACATATCTGACTAGAGAAAATGTGTGTTCAGCTGCAAGGCTTGGTGGCTATCCCAGAAGAAGTATAAAGTGTCTGAATGTTTTTATTTTATTTTGGAAACTGGCACAATTGTTCCGGTCTTAAGAGACCGATGTCTAATCAGAGGGTTTGCTACCGAGTCAAAGTGGAAGCTCCACAAAACAGCCTGTTTGTGAGAATAGTGTGTTTTGATGTTGCAAAATATAAAATGACTGAAAATGACTGAAAAAAGCATAATATAGGACATTTAAAACCTAGATGAAGACTTGTCTCAGCATTCTGTTCTGTATGTGTTATTGTGGTTTATTAGTGCAGTGAAATATAAATGTGTACAATGGATGTTCACAGCTGGGGCTTGATATGGAAGAGCTGCAGGACATTGAAGAAGATGCCGGTCTGGGAAATGGCGGACTCGGCCGGCTTGCGGGTAGGATTTCAAACGTGCACGTAGCTAACAAATGTATCGTCCGTGATACTTCTGTGCTTTGACAATTACTTTTTAACATCCCTTTTCCTCAGCCTGTTTCCTGGACTCCATGGCCACTCTTGGTTTGGCTGCATACGGCTACGGCATCCGCTATGAATTTGGGATCTTCAACCAGAAAATAGTTGGCGGCTGGCAGGTATGGAAGCACTGGGGTTCAGTATGTATTGGCTTGTTTACAGGAAGTCGTTAATGTTCCTAGAAATTTGAGCTGACTGTTTACAGCATACACTAATTTGGAGCTTACAGTACTCTTACAGGGCACTGGTTCTACATATTCATGGCAAGATAGAGCAATCTCTCTTATCAGGACCTACCATATGTAGAACTGGTTGTGGAAATGAACCTAAATTGGTCTGTGTTTAGGCATCTGGATCTTGTTTGTAACCTATATGCTGCACCTACTTTATTTTATCAGTCAAACATTATAAATGAGGAAGTCAAATTTACTGTAGTACCAACAGTCACTTATCTCAGGCTACAGTGTCATGGGTTGCCAGCTATGGAAACCTTTTTAAACGGTGACTCTTTTCTATGTGACTGCTGTATTTGGTCGCACACTCTAATCCAAGGCATGTAGACCAAACGCACACGGATTGTTGCCAGTGTTACAATGTTTGGTGTGTGCAGGTAGAGGAGGCTGATGATTGGCTGCGCTATGGCAACCCCTGGGAGAAGGCCCGCCCTGAGTACATGCGGCCGGTCCACTTCTACGGCAGAGTGGAGCACACGGATGAGGGGGTCAAATGGGTTGACACACAGGTAGATGGTCATTTTAATAACAAACCATCATTATTTGCATAGATTGTAATGGTTTGATCCAATTGGTGCATTAGGCTTCACATTAGGCTTTACATTAGGCTTTACATTAGGCTTTACATTAGACTTTATATCAGGCTTTACATTAGGCTTTACATTAGGCTTGCCACTAGGCTTGACACTAGAATTTTAACAGGAGGGATTCTAAACCCACAGGTCTGTCCCTCAAACAATTATTTATTTATTTTTTAGGTGGTTTTGGCATTACCATACGACACCCCAGTCCCTGGATACAGAAACAACATCGTCAACACCATGAGACTGTGGTCCGCAAAGGCACCTTGTGATTTCAACCTTAAAGACTGTGAGTGATTTAGCAGAATCTTTAATTACAACATAAATGGGCAATGTATTATCATTAAGTTATAATTCATTTACACCTGTCCCCCCACAGTTAATGTTGGTGGCTACATCCAGGCTGTACTTGACCGAAACCTGGCTGAGAACATCTCCAGAGTTCTTTACCCCAATGACAACGTGAGCATATTTTCACCCATAGTATAACTCTACAATTGCTGCACAGGTTAAATATTACCCATTGTATTTAGGGTAAGCATGTGTGAACTCTGACCCTGTTTATTGGGGGTGGCCCCGTGCCACAGAGGTCGAACCCTCACATAAACCGTAACACTTGGTGAGGTCACAGTGGTTGTAATATCTCCATGTTGTTTGTGAATTTCAGTTCTTTGAGGGCAAGGAGCTGCGTCTGAAACAGGAGTACTTTGTAGTAGCAGCCACTCTTCAGGACATCATCCGCAGGTTCAAAGCGTCCAAGTTTGGCTCCACTGACTATGTGCGCTTGGACCTGTCCACTCTGCCAGAAAAGGTACCAATTTTAATCAATTTGAGAGAAAAAAATATATATTGTTTTAAAGACGTTTTGATATTATGTGGGAGGGGTTTTTCTGTAACAGTCTCAAATTTGAAGTCTTCAGATTCAACCCTGCTCTAACTAAGTACACACTGTTGCCACATAGTAATCAATGATTTCACTGTTCTTGCTCAAGGCTCTGTAAACATTGCATTGTTCTTGACCTGGGGAAACCCATACCTTGTCAGGCTTGAGTAACTCTTTATCTTGGCTCCCTCCCTTGTATTCTCCAGGTTGCTATCCAGCTGAATGATACCCACCCTGCTCTGGCCATCCCTGAGCTCATGAGGCTCCTGGTGGACATCGAGAAAGTCACTTGGGAAGAGGTACGCCTGTAAAACCTGACGATACAAAACAAATTTAAATGTGTTGGGCATGGACTATACTGATTTATGTTTGTTTTGGTTTTTTTTGCCATGATAATTGCAATCAATGATAATATCACAATAATTAAACTATCTAAGTTTAAAAAGACCTTAAAATGCTAGTTTAGAATCTCAACAGTACATTTTATTGTAGCTCAAACTAATATCACCTGAACTTATACTAAATATAAAAAAATGATCTGTTCACAGTAAAGTCTAAAGGTGTAAATATGATGACATCACGATAATTGAAAATATGGTCTCGATAAATGAATTGTCAGTGTTTTTTATTGTAAAATGTTTGTTGCTTGTCCCGTCAGGCCTGGGATATAGTGGTGCATACCTGTGCCTACACCAACCACACTGTGCTGCCCGAGGCTCTAGAGCGCTGGTCTGTGGACCTCTTCCAAAACCTGCTCCCCCGTCATCTCGAGATCATCTATGAGATCAACAGAAGACACCTAGAGGTATCAGTAGTTATTTATTTAACAAAGAAAGCGTTTTAACCATTAACTACAGTTATACAGTTTATAGCCTGCCCAGATGTAAGTTCTCTGGTCTTTCAACAGCGCATCAGCAAGCTTTTCCCCGGGGACATGGACCGTCTCCGCCGAATGTCTCTGATCGAGGAGGGTAGCCCTAAGAAAATCAACATGGCTCATCTCTGCATCGTCGGGTCCCACGCTGTGAACGGAGTGGCCCGCATCCACTCGGAGATCATCAAAGATACTGTGTAAGAATGTGATTTTGTAGTCTACACTTAAACTACTGAAATACACATGCATAAGCCTTATTTATGTTCGGTCCTATTTCTAGAGTCATTAGTTCATCATTTGTGCCCCCTGTCGCAGGTTCAAGGACTTCTATGAGGTGGACCCAAACAAGTTTCAGAACAAGACCAATGGCATTACACCAAGGCGCTGGCTGGTCATGTGCAACCCTGGCCTGGCAGAAGTCATTGCTGAGGTAAAATCAATTGTCTTGCTAATAGAAACAATGGCACGCGTTTTTGAATAAGAATAAATAACAAATGCAAATCTTTGTTTTGTTATGTTTTTACAGAGGATTGGTGAGGACTACATCCGTGAGTTGGATCAACTGAAGGAGCTTCTGAACTTTGTGAACGACGATGCCCTCATCAGGGATGTGGCTAAAGTCAAACAAGTGCGTATTGAAAATCTAGTCAAAGAATTACATTGAGATATCTTGTTACTAAGTCTTTTGTGACTTATAGGAGAACAAATTGAAGTTTGCCACTCATCTGGAAGAACACTACAAGGTCCAGATTAACCCCAACTCCATGTTCGATGTGCAAGTGAAGAGGATCCATGAATACAAAAGGCAGCTGCTTAACTGCCTGCACATTATCACACTGTACAACCGTAAGCACAACTCTCCTTCAATAATATCCTAATCAGTTAACCTGTCTAACAAGAGACATGTAGCAACATGTTGTTATCCATGTTTGTGCAGGCATCAAGATGGAGCCAAAAAAGCAGTGGACCCCAAGAACAATCATGATCGGGGGAAAGGTAACAAATCCCACTGACTCCATAGGCCTTACTTTTTGTACACAGAAACTATATTTTTGTGGGTTATTCAAAAGATCTTGTCAAAAAGTTTCCTCATACAGTACCTCTGATTAAAGTACCTGCTGAAAGGCATTTGGCAACATGAAGTACAATGGTTATCTGACCTTAGCTGCTTTTCTATCACCACATTACAATAAGCTCAAATAAGAATGGTATCACAATGAAATACTGCACAATGTTGGTATATTATGTGTGACCTTGTGCATATTTAGCATCATCTACCGCTACATGATGTTTACAGCAGCATTAACGTAGCTACCAGTCAGTTATAAAACTCTTTCACATATAGACTTATTTGACATCCTCCGTGTGCCTCTAGGCTGCTCCAGGATACCACACTGCCAAGATGATCATTAAGCTCATCACATCCATTGGGGACATCGTCAATAATGACCCTATTGTAGGAGATCGGCTGAAGGTCATCTTCCTGGAGAACTACCGCGTCACACTGGCTGAAAAAAGTAAGCATTAAAGGGACCGTGTACAGAATAAAGGTCTTGAAATGGTAAATGATTGGCTAGTTGGTCAATGCAGGACTGTCAATATTATATTGCTGACGACACCGCTGTAAGTCTAGGCTAAGCTCTAAACATTAGTGTCATGTAGTGCTTTAGTTCTAATAGAAAAATTATATATATTTTTATTTTACATTTCTGTTCGGTGGAAGATGTGACATTTGAGCATCTTGATCAGTTGGTCTGGTACTGAAGCCATTGTTTGTGTATAGTAATCCCTGCAGCAGACCTGTCAGAGCAGATCTCCACAGCCGGCACAGAGGCCTCTGGTACCGGAAACATGAAGTTTATGTTGAATGGAGCTCTCACCATCGGGACTATGGATGGAGCCAACGTGGAGATGGCAGAGGAGGCTGGAGAGGAGAACCTCTTCATCTTTGGGATGAGGGTCCCTGATGTAGAGGCAATGGACAGGAAGGGGTGAGCTGCAATCTGACTTGTTGCTGTTTGGACACAGCTTAAAAAAAAAACGTACTTACTTAAAGGTGTAGTCTGTATGTTTTCTGAAATATTAAAATGCTTACAATTGACTATCTGATGCTGTTCTATGATGTAAAGCAGGTTGTAGTTTGTAGAGGCCAGGGGAGGGAGTAAAGTAAAATCATAATTATGACGCATTATCTACTTTACATCATAGAACGGGGGTCTGATAAAGCATTTACCTGACATACACCTTTTTCAAAGATAAGAACAGGTGCAGTCCTGATAATATCACATCTTTTTTTATGCTGGCTCTAGATATGATGCCATGTCCTACTACAACCGTATCCCTGAGCTGAAACAGGCCATGGATCAGATCTCAGGAGGCTTCTTCAGCCCCAACCAACCAGACCTCTTCAAAGACCTGGTCAACATGCTCTTGCACCACGACAGGTGAGGCTTGACGATCAGCTGTACTCACACAATATTTGTGTCCTCTATGACAGTTATGCTATGAATTGGCTTGTATGTAAGATGGCTTTCTGTGCGTTTTGCAGGTTTAAGGTCTTTGCCGATTATGAGGACTACATCAAGTGTCAGGACAAAGTCAGTGCGCTCTACAAGGTCAGTATGAAGACATCACGTCACAGTCAAGCCCAATTAATTCCACTCATCTTGTAGCAGTTGATTGTAACAAAGACTGTTTTGCACTAAAGAGTAGCAGTAGTTTGCTTCTTCAGCTTTGGTCATTGCTGGTAGCGTATTACACTGTCAACCAAGGACATGAATGTTCCTACTTGACATGCGTGGAGTGACTAAATTAAACTGTGTATTCCATCAAATCGATTTTTATTTTGTATTTTTTTAAGTTTCCTAAAAAAAACAAAAACATAAAAAATTAAAAATGACTTGCAATGCAATGAATGCATTACGCCTCCCTCGTCTGTAGAGGCCATGGGAGGGACTAGGGTAAAATGAGAATTGGGACAGATTACTTTACGTCATAGAGCAGGGTCAGATAAAGCATTTCTTTATTTTGGGAATCTTGCAGACTAGGTAAGATTTTTAAAAATGATTAATAATAATAATAATTTTAATATGATGCGTGAATGAAAGTAAGTCTGAGAAACTGCAGATGTTCACTGATGATCTTGCTTTACAGAATCCTAAGGAGTGGACCAAGAAGGTGATCAAGAACATCGCCGGCTGTGGGAAATTCTCCAGTGACCGCACCATCTCCCAGTACGCCCGGGAGATCTGGGGGATGGAGCCCAGTCTGGAGAAGATCGCTGCCCCCGACGACCCACGTTAAACCTCATTCGTGTCTGTAGCTGGCGAGGGAGAACCCCGTAGCTGTTTCCACTGTGTACTGTAGCATTCGTTTTTATTTGATTAGTTTTCATGAGATATAAGCTGTGGGATTGTTAAGGCTATGTCCACAGTAATGTACGTTCATCTTCGAAAAGAATTCCTGGCAACATTTCAGATTTAATGGTGCTTTCTAATTTCAAGGAGACTCGTGTTGAAGGATTTGGGATTAGCGACTATCACTGTATTGTTTAGTTTTTAATGTTTTAAAGAAAGAATAAAGACATTAGTATCATGTGTTTTAACAAAATGCAGCTGCTCTAGTTTGGACATAGCCTTATAGAATGTGTAGTTGGGTTTTTTCATTGCATATTGTCACTTTACGTGTGCACCTTTCAGCCTTGGAGTTTAGCTTGGATTACAAATCAAAATGGCCCTAAAAGAAAAACAAAAAACAACAAACAACAACAACTACTGGACGTATCTCAAAAGTGATACTCAAAAACTCGGCACTGTTCAAATCCCAAGCTAAACCCATGTTGTCTTCCGTGAACGGCGTCAAGATCAGCACTGTGAGCAAACGGTGTCATCCTGTTATCAGTTAATGTTTGCTGAATGTATCCATAGTTTGTGTAAAGCATGTTTCATTCTGCCGTACGTGTCCCCTCAAAACTGCATTAGACTGAACAGGTCACGTTGTCGTCCCTTGTGTAGAGCCGAACTGTACTATGCCTGCCTGTCTTGACTGCTGTGAGCTGCCCTCGGAGACACAACCTACTGTCAGCACTTTGAGTCTGTGCATTTCTTTGTATTGTATTTAATAAACCACACTCCCATCATGATCTAAACAGCAGCTCTCTCTGGTCTTGTCTACAGTGTAGTCCCTATTAGTCACTCAAACAAAGGCAAAATATATGCAAAAATAAATTGTTTTATTTAAAGGTATAACAACTAGCTTTCTTTATAAACATTTCTTTATGGTATTGAGCATTTTTAGTTTTATGTTGTTACTTTATAATAAAAGCCAGCAGGGGGAGCTAGAACATTCAAAACGAAACGAACGTTAGCAGCTAAACTAAAGAGTACTTTGTCAAATAAATGTTTTACGTTTTTCTGTTGGTGAAATACACGTCAATTAAATGAACCATTTTCTGCGTTAATTGTAATACCATAATATGCTAAATGCTAAGTGAAATTAAGCAGACCATAACTATAGCCCACTTAAAATACAAGAACTCGAATCTATCAGGAATCATGTGAGGGAGTTATTCACAGCAATTTGAAATGTTTCTGTTCAAAGAGAGAAAAAAAGCCAACTTCAGACCGCTGCTCGTTATTCTGATACTTCCTGGTTTGTGTGAGACCGTGATAGAGGGTTGAGAAGGAGAGGAGGAGGAAAGAGGAGGGAATCAATCAAACTTTCAAACATAGACTTTTTTTTTTACCTGCACAAAACCAGGTACTGCAACTTTAACCATGACGTTGTATTTTTTAGCTGAACAAAGAAGACTGAAGACAAAGGTAAACACAGTTATATAGTCGTGAGTTTACATCTTGGCTTGTACTTGGAAAGTCCCATTGGCATGTTTTTGAATAGTTTTGCATGTCAGCTGACTCCTTGTATAGGGGCTTGTCTGTGGCTACATTAGTACATTTAGAACTTGGTATGAACAAGTATACGATCTGTTTTGTTCTGTGAATCTTTGGCGCACATCTGGGTCATTCTGGATCAGTTTAATAAAAACCAGTCCATATTTTAGATTTCAGTTTTATTTACTATTTCTATAACAAACAACAGTTGAATATTATACTGTGTTTTAAATTTCCTATAGCAGTTTAGTCTGAGCATCATCTGAGTGTTGGCCCTTGACTTGGCTCCTATTGTCCAGCCCACCTCCAGATGATTGACAGGTATCTATCACAGCATGTCCCCTCCCTCCATTATTTGTCATATTAGAGGCTGGGTCTCCCCTGGACCCTGTTATTGTGGTCCACCTGATGCCCCTCTGTCACTGGGATGGACTGTCCTCTGTACGGTAAGACCAATACTATCATTATGGCTTAATTATTCCACTTTATTGATAAGAAATCTCTGAAATTATTACAAAAAGTATGGGATTATAGTGAATCTTTTTAGCAGTAAAGAAATTCATTTTCAATCAATTATTCAAGGTAAATCGATCCTATACTGTATTTCCTATTTGAAGCTAACAACAATCATGCAATTTAAGACTTAAAGAAACTTAAAGATATAATAATGCTTCATGTTATAGTGGGTAAACAATGTCTTGCCAATTTATTTTATATAGATTTTTTTTTAATATATATATAATTGTTTTTATATATGTACAATATGATGCACATATAATATTGAATCCAAATATATTCATAAATTGCCTCACTAGAGTTGGACCCCTTGGAGGTCCCACCCCTCACTCCCACAAGTAAAGAGGTCCTGAGCCAGGCGGTACGGGCCAGTTTTGCAGGTTTTGCTCACGAAAAACTCAAGCTCCATCTCCCACTAGGTACTAAAATAATGTTATCATTAATATAACCATACAATTGTTTTGAGAAGATTCATGTGGTCTTGCTGTCTCCAGATCCCATGCTGTGGTCCCAGTGGGAAGTGAATCACTGGTTAGACTGGTGCCAGGCTGAGTTCGGTCTACAGTGTGTGAGCGCAGACCTGAGAGAGTTGCAGGGGAGTGAGCTCTGTAGTCTGGACCGGGACATTTTTCTGAGCCTTACTTCGGACTGTACCACCGCAGAGATCCTATGGGAGCACCTGGATTCTATGAAGAAAGGTATGGTCCGATACAACATTCGCACCTTTTAGGGACGCACCAGTTTGGTTGTTTGGTGTAAAAGAAGAACTCATCATAGAAATAACTGCGGCTGTTTCAAAACCTAAATAATAGAAGCCATACTTTTGTGCAACACTGGCCATTCATGTAGGTCTTGAGAATATTGGCCGATACCGATTCCTAGTTCATTGTCAAATCACAGCATTTCTTTTCAGTCTTATCTTACAGTCACCCATACCTGACAGTGTTGTTAATTACTGTCTTTCCGGTTTCAGAGAGCTACTGTGACTATGAGCGTGTATACAGTCCATACCAGAGCCAGTACAGTTCTGAGCAGACAGATCTCACCACACTGGCCTCTGTCCATCCCCAAGACTTACAGTTGGTCAAAAGAGGAACGGCGTCTGCTCAGCTTCAAAATGTTGTGGAAATGTCAGGTAAGGCATCATAACACATAGAAAAGCAGGTTTTTGTGGATGTTATAATAACTCTTTATGTGACAGAGATAGAGTCAGACGGGATCCCTCCTTGTGAAGTGGTGGATATTGTGTCTTGGAACGGTCATATGTGTGACACAGATGAAACCGCAGAGGAGGAAAGCGTGTTTGAGCAGGTGTTCAATGTCCTCCGACCACACAGGAGCTTCAAAGAATATGTCGGCAATAAGACTGACCTGGGCAGAGCGGTCATCCCTGCTGCTATTCTGGCGGGATACACTGGTAAGATAAGATAATAAACTGTCAGTGTGCCCCAGGGCAGCTGTGGCTACACAAGTTGCTTACCACCACCGGGTTGTGACTGTGGAGTGAATGAGTCTTTAGAAAAGCACTGTATAAAACCAATGCATTATTATTATTATGAAACTATCGGTAGTACACATTTTGAAATGGTTTATATTTCAAAAGGAAGTGGTCCCATTCAGCTTTGGCAGTTTCTCTTGGAGCTTTTGACTGACCGAACCTGTCAGTCTTGCATTAGCTGGACTGGGGATGGATGGGAGTTCAAGCTAACAGACCCAGATGAGGTACAATTTGATCACGTTTCAGTACTTATTGAAAAAGAATAGTTTTATATTTGCATTAGGCTCGAGTGGACAATACCTCGGCCTAGATTTACATTTTAAAGACAGCATTCGCTAAGCAGACAGCACAGGTCACTAACATTAGGGAAGATATAATTATTATACTGGATATGCTTTCAGGTGGCTCTGCTGTGGGGCCGCAGAAAGAACAAGCCCAAAATGAACTATGAAAAGCTGAGCCGGGGTCTGCGATATTACTACGACAAGAACATTATCCGCAAAACAGCTGGCAAACGCTACGTCTACAGGTTTGTGTGTAACCTGCAGGGGCTGCTGGGATATGAGCCCGAGGAACTGCACGCCATGCTGGACATCAGCTCCAAGAGCCACTAACCAGATGATATAGACTCAGAAGTGTTCTCATTCCACTCTTTGCATTTGCTACTTGGAAAACCACATTAACTTACATTTATGTGAATTCAGTGTACCGTATATGTACAAATATTTAAGTCACAGTCAAAGCCTAAAGAATGTACCTAGACTTTTGGAGAACTGTCATTTAAGATTACATTACAAGGAAATATGAGGAAATATACAGAAGCTTGTATAACCAGGTGTTCTCCTTCAGGAAGATGTGCATGTCATATGTAGCTGTATTTATGTATTTTGTATAACATACATTTTGAGAATATTTATTATTATTTATTTTGATTTTATATTGTTATCAATAGTTCACTTATGTATTATGGAGTTTATGTTTCATACCTAACGTCAGCTGTGTGTTTGTTAAAATTTTCTTCACAGACCCATTGAACTTGATTTCTAACCCTTTCAGCTGTAATATATTCCAGTGAGCAGAGGTCTAGGAGCTCCCCTGCCAGGAGGTGTTTTATGCCACACCAGCTGCTCTTGTTGTTGTGACTAATAGAACCTAATTGATGTGTTCGGTGTCACTCATCCAGACATTTCTACTTGACTTGAGGAGTGAAAAAAGCTGGGAGTGGGCAGACTGATATAGTGAGTCCATGCTGTGACACTTAATTCAACATTATTTATATAGTTCTATAAAACAGGCAGGGGTCTGTGGTCAGCTGGATGGATTATAAAAACACAAATGTAGCTCTGACCTCATATTGTGTGCATTGACCCCTTGAGCGATACATTTACCCTATCTCACAATATTAAAAACCTTGACTGAGAGATCTTATAGCTGGGTAGGGCTAAACCCATTAAACACAAAACCATCATCTCTTACAGTAGTGAAAAAATACTTAATTTACTAACCCTGTTGCTGGAGTTAGTATCTTGGCTCCTATGTAGCTATGGCACAGATTATTTTTTTTAACCAAAACTCACAATTACCTAAAGTTGGCATTTCTAAGCATGCAAATAAATGCTGTAATTTATATGCATAAAATCCAGCGTGCCAACAGACCAAAAACAAACGGTTAATACACCCTTTTTTATTACATACACCTATATTCTCTTTTGGCCCCGTGTCCATTAGTGGTCCAGAGAAGTAAGTGGTGGAAGTAATCCCTCACACACAAACTGCAACGTGTCCACTGACCATGGCAAATTTGAATGTTGTCATCAATCTTCTATTTAGTTTATATATTTGAAAGTATGACAGAAATGCTTAAAGTGTCTAATAAAGTGGTGGTTCTTTCTTCTTTCACATTGCTTGCAAGCGGTCTGGTTATTGACGCTCAGGTCAGTACTATTTAATGCAGACCTCAGCGTTTTTACAGGCGGTTTGGCAATGTACATCTGGTCTTATAGGCTTCCCCTTTTTCTCCCCAAACATGTCTTCTTTCTTCATTACTTGATATTTGGGGTTAGTATAAAGCAGTTTCTACTAACATTTGTTGGTTAGATTGATGTGTGAATGTGGTTGGTTGTAGCACACTCTGCTTGTGCTTGTATAATTAGATATTGTCAATCTTTTAACACAGTTTTGGTCTGCTGCACTGCTAATGCTCTATTAAATCAGACACTGTAAAACACAAGATTGATTGAATATTGATGCATTGATGCTACAGGGCCGGATTAATTTGCATTCAACTATAATGAATATTTATAATACTACAGAAATCAAGGAACACTGAACTGAATAATAGATTTACCCATGACTGAATTAGTCCATAAATGATGAAGTCAGGTTAGAGCGAACACATGGCTGGTTGAGAATTACAAGTAGCACCTTAAAAAGAGCTGAGAGTTCAGTGAACAATGAGCACGGCTGAGATGTGTCACTAAGAATAATCCACAGGACAAGAGGCCCCTAATGGACACCGCACTTAAGCAGTATAGACTGGTCAACATGATCAACACATGGTGGTCCGGTTCTGCAAACTTGGATATATTCTTGTACAATGTGACACCTTGACACACATTAGGAATTCAACAGTTAAGAGTAAATGTTTCATGGACAAAGAGTAAATAAAGCACAATTGTTTTTATTACCAGAAGTATATCCGTGCAGTCAATTCTTGAGTCTCGTTTAACTAGTTTAACAGTAGTTAAGTGAGCTGAGTGAGTGATGTCATTGTGATTTTTGTTTTTCCCACTGTTCAGGCGTCAGTGTCTTCTGCTCAAATGCATGGATCTCTTTGAGCTCCTCAGCGAGACACGTGTTGACCATCCTGTGAACACATACCATGTCTCCATTTATAACTAGTGTTACTGATGGTGTTCATAGCTGATAATGTTGTAGTGTCAACAATACCTGTGTCTCTGTAAAAGCTGCTTGCCCTCAAACTGGGGAGACACCACCAGGACCTTATAGCTGGCAGCACATCTGTTAGGAGATGTGTCTTCCACATCCTAAAGACAAGAGTGCCACAGTTAATAAACCATATAGAATTAAAATAGTCAACTCTTGATGGTGTACTGTACTCAAACAGCTATACAATAACATGGATCATATTAGGGAGAGGTTTGTCTATTTTAATTGTAACATGGTCCTTACATAATAAACATGCTTAGATCATTAAACAAAGCAATTAAATCTATAAGCCAGAGCCCAAACCCAGAGATAACAAACCTACCACGTGCACTGCCCCGAGGTCCTTTATGAGTTTGTCCCGAATGTGGTCCGCTGTTATGGCCATAACTGCATCAACAACACGAGCCTATTGCTAATATTTTATAAAGGGTTACTATAAAAACTGATTACTGGAGCAGATCTTCTATGGAAGGCAGACCCGGAAGTGCTTCATTTAGGTTCAATACAAACAAAAAAAGTATTAGTTTGTTATTTCCCCAGCTGATTCGTATCAAAATATATTAAGACACATTTGCTCAACTATAGTGTAAATCGTAACCAAAGAGTTATTAATTAAAGTTATTTATTGAGCGAGAATGCACGAGCCGGTAAATAGACAAGTAAACCACCCAATAATAACAGCTAGACTGAGACTTTATGGCTCTGCTTTGGACCAATCACATTCAGTACAAAACACAAAAGGCGGGCTTTGTCGTTTTGAAGAAGCGAATGATAACGGTAGGTTTCCTAGAAAAAGCCAACTTAAAATGATAAGGAAAATGGCGTAACCAATCATATTCAGCATTAATATTTTATTCAGCAAAATCTGTACACGTATAACGTATATTAATTACCTTAAATCTTTTGTTGTTGCATAAAAAAACCATGACCACGCTTTTTATTTCTCAGGCATATTGTTGGACTACTAAACCGAGCATCGTTTACATCCAGTGGCCCATCTATAATACTTGAGGATTTATGTATGAAAGTCTGCCTCAATTTACATCTGTGTAAAGTCTTTTTTATGTAGCATGTTCCAGTAAATTCCATTTAGGTTGAGTTTAAGGTGCAGTTCGCTTTTATATGACCAATCCAACTACCAACAAAATGAACGAATACACAGTAAACTCATGTCTGTTGATGAAGGTTGTAGACACTTGATTTTTGTAGTTAACGATGGTAGTCGAAGTAGAGAGCTTTTATGGTGTGTACATGCTGTATTGCACCAACCCTAAATTTAAAGGGCGTATTTACATTGGCTTCACTGTAAACCCAGAGAGACGGATAGGACAGCACAACGCAGGGAGGCACCGAGGGGGCGCCAAGAGGACCAGTGGACGAGGACCGTGGTAAGGATGGCTCTGCTGGCTCAGGAAAAACTATTCTGAGATGTACTAACGAGCAGTTATTTCTGTTGGTTGTTAGGGAAATGGTCCTCATCATACACGGGTTCCCCTCTGATATTGCTGCATTAAGAGTAAGTACAATAGACGAAGTCCCCTTTGTGGGACAAATAAAGGTGCTTTTATCTTAATGATTTGTTTCAAAGGAATATATGCTTGAAAACAGAAATAAATCTTGTGTCAAAGTATTCAGATGCTGTTCTACTCCAAATTCCATTTACATCACAGTTACCAAAATTGTATTGTGGGACCAATGAGGGGTTTTATCCTTATCTTATTAGTGAAATATGTACGGATTTGATTATATTATATATATGGCTAAAAAAAATAATTTAAAAAATAATCACAATCATGAACTAAATAAATCCTGGTGTTCTGGCTTTGGTAATATACAGTATATAAAACCACAATTTAAATCAGTATTATGTTAAAGCTCATATAACTAAAATGCTAAATCCACACATTTCTTGTCAGTTTGAGTGGGCCTGGCAGCATCCTCACTCGTCCAGGCGTCTGTCCCATGTTACTCGGCGTTACAAAAAAGAATCAAGCCTTCAGTTTCACTGGCGTGTGGTTTCAAACATGCTGCGGGCAGCACCATGGAACCGCCTGCCTCTGACCGCCCGCTGGCTCAAGCAAGAGTACAGGATGGACTTTGAGCCCAGCCTGCAGCCTCCTCTGCACATCCCCATCGCTTTTGGCTGTGTTCGGGCCAAGAAGAAGCCCACACAGCCCTCTGGAGAAGAGCAGGTGTCCTCATGCTGTCTCTGCAGAGGTATAGTCAAGGTAAATGTCTTTGTGGCTACATCTGGGGTTTGACTATATTCATGCAATACCTTTATAATATTCATGAAATAAATTAAATGAAGTAACCTATCCCTAAGATATTAATTTTAAAGTTCCCACCTGTATATACAAAATAATGTTATGGTTATGGTTTTTCCTTAGCCCTCAGAGAAGCTGAGCTGTTTTCACCCATCATGCAAATTGAAAAGTCATATGACCTGTCTGGCTAAACACTTCCTGAAGTCTGAGCCAGGTCATCTTCTGCCTGTGGAGGGAGAGTGTCCTGTCTGTCACAACACAGTGCTGTGGGGCAGCCTCATCCGCCACAAACACGGCTGCTTTGGAGACCTGGAAGAATTCGAACCCTCTTCTTCACAGGTAAGGTGTAGTTTCTAATGAACGTACCATTCCTGTGCTCAGAAATATAATCAATAAACAGTGCCATGTCAGCAACAGTGATGATTGTAGTGACATAAAGAGTAAAAGCTTGTTTTTATTCTCTTGTTTTCTCACAGAGCCACTGGGCCGATGAGCTCCAGATATGAAGTGTTATTCCTGCGTGTAATTTCTTTATCATCATGTTTTGTGTAAATACTATACTTTTTAACATATGTATTTTTAATAAATGTATATTTGACTGGTTCAGAGTGAGTAAAGTGGTGATTTATTGTGTAGATCATTTTCCATAAAAAATATTTGTATCTGAAATCAATCCAACATGAGCCTAGTTTATTTTATGTAATTATTTTATTACAAAATAAAGTACATACAAGTTATTAGTGACAAATACAAAAAGAGAATAAATGATGAGACTTTTATCACCTCACAAAAGTTATACAAAGGACTTCACATACAAGCATACTAACTGAAAACAATTCTTCGTATGATTGTAGACTATAAAAGTGGTTATAGCAAATATGCTTGTGCATGAATGCTGGCAATGAGGATTATTCGCCAAATACTGCCATTGCTTTATTGTGATGTACAAGATTATATTTATCATTGGGCTCAGACAACTGCATCACAATACACACATTTTATTGTACAAATACTGCTCTGGATTCTGTATTCATCCAGACACCATCTTCACTGTGCAGCTGGAGGGGCTTGTATAGTAATCACCGGCTGAAAACAACCAAATTAATTTATAACAAAATGGAGTGTAATACAGTTATTTAGTTTAGATAACTACAATTGCATCCAAAAATGTTTGATTGGTATAAGGATTGATAATAGGGCTCAAGACAATAAGGGCTATTAAAAGGTACTGTACTGAGCGTGCGTCAGTGTCTACATACCACTTTTGGTGCCGGGGAGCAGCAGTTGACCACTTTACAAGCATAAGCCGCCAGGGTGACGGAGATGGCTAAAAGGGCAGCTTGGATGACTACTAACTCCGCAAAGAGGTGCATATGGGCAGACTGTGGAGGAGGGACAAAAGGTAGCATTTACCCCTGAACTAGAAAGTCTCATGTTTGTTTTGTCAATATACAATACAATATACAATATAGAATAATAAAATTAACATACCGCAATTATATCGCAGTTTGCTTCATATTCATACGTGCTGTTTCCAAAATGATATCGATGGCAGTAAAAGGGAAACTCATTCATCAGAACCAGGATTAAGATGAGATTGAAGAGAGAGGCTATGCTCGCTACAATCTCCATCCCAAGACAGGCCTTGAGCTGAAACCAAGAAACCAAATTAGGCCATATTAATAGTTAGATTGCACATATAGAAGGATCTGCTTTCAATCTGACAGTTTTTAATTGACTCATAATGACATTTTGTTGCTGATTCTCACACCTCACTGGAGGCTTGTGTGAGGACAACAGAGGTGGTATTCTCACTCGGCTCAACCACATCTTTTAGATCATACCTTTAACTGTGTAGCCGCCCCAACATGTTACCGATGAACCTACCGTGGGCATGTGGAGGTTTTTTGCTGCAACTGCCACACTTCCTGCAATCAAAATCTGCAAAGAAAACAGATGCCAAGACCTTCCTCTCTTGTCCCCTGAATGTTGTATAGTTTTATGTTTAAGTTGTTATGGGTGTTAAAATGGCTTGTATTTTGATCAGCAGGGGCAAAGCATTGAAAATATATTCCAACCAGGACTACAACAGGACTAATCCAGGTCTAAATAACTTCTAAACCAGGGTGAAATCTGCACTTGGGTCTCTGGTCACAGGTGATGCTTATAGGGCTTACCAAAAGAGAACAACTTAAGAAAGGTATCTCCAGACCACTTGTGCTTAGGCCTTTGACCAGATATATGCCTAAACAGCTGGACTGGAAGATAACCATGATGATTTGGGTGATCTGGACAGTAAACACAGACAACATTGTTTACAGTGATAAACGTGATTGACTGTAGTACTTCGTGCTGAGGTACTCACCCCCAGCGCTTTGGGCTCGGCCTCCAGGTATTTGAGCTTCCTCTGTTCATTCTTCTGAAAGGACACAGACATGAGGGGTCTCTGTGATGAGCCGGGGTCAGCCTCCACAACCGCAGCCTCTGAAGCAGTTTATAGAAACACATTATATTCATTCATTTATTACATTTTTACTTTTTGTGTGATATTATAATGATATGCCTTCATTGTGCAAGACTGGACAATACTTCACTGTCTCGGTCTTGTCTCGGACACAGTTTTACTGGGTCTCGGGCTTGGTCTCGAACCTCAATGTACCTGGTCTTATCATAGTCTCGGACATTACACTTTATTACCTTTCTGATATTGTTTGAAGTATATTGTTCAAATTAATCACTTATTATTATTTAGTGCCATTATGTTTTAGTTAGCTTTAATCTGTGTTCTTCTTCCTGGGTCTTGACTCTCTCAGACTCGGACAGATCAGGTCTCGGACTACTGTGGTGTCGGTCTGGTCTTGGATAGTCCGCTCATGACTACAACACTATTGTTTAGTTCCCAAACTGTGAAAAGCATCTGGGCAACTGGACCTTGAATGTGGGTATAGCAGGGATAATGGCTCATTAGTTGCAGAGCTGACATCCTTTAAGAAAAAATAGCTTCATCTATCCTCCACCTCGTGCATGTCTTTGGTCAGTCAGTTGGAGGAAGGCATGTCTACCACTCATGGTCTTACAGAGGCAACATTGAGTTCAGTTTAATCTAAGGACTAAACCAGGACTAAAACTATACTATAACCTAAAGGACTAAAGTAGGGAAGATTCAAAAACATCTCCTACACGTACATCCTAACGGAACACAGCTACATGCAGCCTATCGTGACGCACTGCACATCTGGATCTGATCACATCCAGAGGTCTGCGCCATAACAACAAACAGCGCGACAAAATCTAGTTCTTCTTTACCTGCCATGACGCCTGTGTTGTGATCCACCGATACCACTGAAGTTGAGGCTGGGTTGTCTTGTGATTGCAGTTTGTGCAACACTTTCTCAACTTTCTGATCCGTGCGCGTGAACCCCGCCCTGCGCTCCCCGATTGTGCAACCCGAGTCCTCGCACTTCTTCTTCCTCCGAGGTCAGCTGGTCTCAGGACCGCGCGCCATTGGGTTCTAGTTTGGCTCAGTGGATACAACGACAACCAACTCGAGTGTCCATCTCCAGAGTATATTTAAGAATAATATATGACATAAGGCCTCATTGTATGTTAACAGTAAATTCTTTTTGCAGCCAGGAACCAAAGGCTGTACTGCTACTTTATACAGGCTATAAGCAGGGCACACACATTCAGTCTAACAAGACATTTTGATGATTTTACCACATATTTTCAACGACTTTAGGCCCGAATATGCTGGTATGGCTATAATGTATGTCCCTGTATTTGAAAAGCTATAGTTAATAATCTGTAAAGGAATAATATTAGTAGTGATATGGAAAATTGCTACAGTATAAAAGCGAGCTAGCAAAACTTCTAAATGGCTAGTCACTTTGAAGTAGCACAGTCATTTAAGGGCCCTGTGTATTCAGATCACAACACTTAAAAGATTAATATAAGACACAATAACTAGAAATATGGCTGTTTATTGGCACAGGATAATGCACATACAGTTCTAATCATGTCACAGCATTGCCTTAAGTAACACCTCAAACATTGCATTTAATAAACAAAATCACACACTGGGAAACATTAGTGCAGAAGGGTCAGTAATCAATATGGCTTTATAATTTAGTGATATGAACAGGGCTGCGTCAGTATAATGTTTAGTATGTAGTATTGTATGTAGCACAAAAAGGTGTATAATTATAAATAGTAAAACATGGATCAAAAGCACATAGCAGAGCAAGTCAGTTAGAAAAGTGCATCCCTTATATTAATTATATGCTCAACTGATTCCCTTTTTTATATTCAAAATAAAAATGTAATAAAAAATAATCCCACACAAAGTAAAATGCGCACATACCAAAATATTGTTCCCCCAAATAATAACTGGTTTATTTAGTCTCATGTGATTGTGATGCATAAACTGTTCCTTTTTCATGTTGCCTGCATGGTTCCCTTTAATATATACAGTACCAAAATACTAAAAAAAGATACCTAATATAAAGGGAATCGTAGCTAAGCATTATAAAAGCTGATTCTTAGTTGTAACATACAGCAACTTGTGATATGTTGAGCTTGATTGTCATATCCTATTTATGTAACTGGTCTAACAGTGAGCCAGGTAAACAAAACCAAATACATGTAAATGGAAGTGCACTTTGAGCCCTGAGAAAGTTAACCGTGTCAGTTAGGTTAAGTTTACAGAGACTGGTAGCCGTCGGTCCTCCTCTTGCGCGCCAGCAGGTAAGCGATCACCACCACCACAATCAGTACCAGCAGGGTCACCCCCACAGCAATGGCCACACGGTAGTTGCTCTTATCGCCATCGCAAGGGTCCGCTGGAAGATACAAAAGAAAGTGCGTGTGTTGTTCAGTGTTCAATTTGTACCGGTAATAAAATGTAGCTATGTTCTGCATTTCACACTCTCAATACCATGATTTGCATTTCGGGTAGACTGTGCACAGCCATTCAAAAATTAGTATATGTGTCATGTAAGCAGCTTTCTTCACTAATTTTATAATTGAAAACAGGTTGGTGGTATGATCCCTGTTCAAAACAAGGCCTGTGCTGTCGTCCCGACAGCAAAGTGTATATCGGCGAAAACGACCCCATACGTCTGCCCCGTACGTCTGCCCCGTACGTCTGCCCCGTATGTCTGCCCCATACGT
>JAVQKC010104144.1:0-23147 GCA_036025475.1 Philypnodon macrostomus | reverse complement strand
AGGGTTTTAATATTGTTAATGAGCAATTAAGAGGCCTCGCCCCCAAACCATGACAAACATAGGAAGGGTCTATTTGACTTCTTTGATTTGTTTGTGAAGAATATTTTTGCCCTAAAACTAAATTCTTCTTTCGGTCTATAGGTGGCGCTATAGAGGTAACTGCCATCATATTAGTGGGGGGTAATTAGGTATTTCAGGTTTGAGCCTAATCGGGCAAAGTATGTGCAAGTTAGAGGCCTTTATTTTCCTTTACTGAACACGCCTACTTTACAAGATAGTTACTTTACCTATCTCAGAGTGGAGGTTGTAGGTTCCAACCTCATATAATCTATCTATGTGGAGTCTGCATGTCCTCCCCATGTTCAGGTGGGTTCGCTAGGTACTCACTTGTGTATGTTTCTGTGTTAGCCCTGCAACTACATGCCCATTGTCCGGGGTAAGAAAAAGCAGTGAATGAAGAAGGGTGAATGAATTACCCCTATTTTGAATATCCTTCACTATCTTCAACACACCCTTCAACACATCTGACCTGATTCAATTCAACTACATTCAAATAAACAGCTTGCTTGCCGACTCGTGAGAAAGCACCTCTGAAATATTAACACTGTAAATATTTCTATCATATTTACTTGAGGAGGTCAGAGGTTATCAGTGCAAACACCTTTGGACACTCCTGATTACTTACTACTCAATCTGCAGCACCATCATGTTCTCGCCTTATCGACACTTCATGTTCAGCCTGTTCTCCGGGTGCTCCCTTAGTTCCTCTCCATAAACCCTCTCTAAATGCTGAGCTATGAGAACCGACCCACAGTGCATTCATTTTAGATAAATAGTTTAAGCTGGGCCGAATAAAATATTTAACTAAACTCATAAATAATTTGGCCCAAATACCCCACAGCACTTTTTTGCCTCATTGTACATCACTTTTCTGCAGAAATCTCATTTATTTTCAAATCTCACACCATGTCTCTTGTAAATATGTATACTGCTGCTTTCGACTTATTTATCTTACAGAGCTGATTTTAATATTTCATCCTCAGCATAAAGTTGTATTTGTTTCTGAGGGCATGATCGCATAAATATGACTCCCCCGCTCCCCTCCCCCCTCCCCCCCTCCCCTCTTAACATATTGGAGGTTATGAATGTTTTACGAGACACAGATTTTGTACATAAAACCCAGGCCTAATTTGGAGAGCGGCAGTGTGCTTTGAAAATGGTAATGAGTGAAGAGTTTTGATTAGGAGATCTGGTAGAGTTGAGGTGCATGGCTGGAGGGTGGCGCCGTCTGGTGCCATATGGTAACAAACCTGCCACGTTCTGCCCCCCAGGCCCAGGATTTACTGTGGATTGCTTTGGTAAATGTTGCTCTTAACTGTAGCAAGAGGCAGGAGCTGAGAGGAGGATTGGGTCTGTGGAGCTTATGCCAGTAACACAATTAAATGTATCTAAAGTGGTGCGATTATGTTTGTTGGGCAGATTTACAGGTGGCTCTAGGTAATACAGTATGTATACAATACAGATCAGATACATGCAAAAGTTCAATAAACTAGACTAAGAATAGATACTATATTGTAGCACTATATATTCTGCCGTTAGATTACTTTGTCAAAGGAGTGTCCTAGACTTAGACTTATTGTCCCCAAAGGGATATTCTTTTTCACAACACTGTACTTAGTTTGACAAACATACAAGACAACACAATAAACACTAGACTTCACAGGGCATGACAACAACCATCAAGTGCACTCAGCGAGGACTTTTGTTTAGATGACTGAGGGGTCAGGCTTCTTCCAAAACGTGCCCTCAACCCCTGTACATCCTGCACCTCAGTGACCTGAACATCCTGCCCCTCAGTGACCTGTACCCCCTGCACCTCAATGCCCTGTACCTCCTGTACCTCCTGCACCTCAACGCCCTGTACTTCCTGCACCTCAATGCCCCGTACCTCTTAAACCTCAGTGACCTGTACCTCCTGCACCTCAACACCCTGTACCTCCTGCACCTCAGCAACCTGTACCTCCTGCACCTCAGCGCCCTGTACCTCCGTCCTGAGGGCAGAGGGGCTGTTCGTTGAGTGGGTGATGGAGTTCTGTTCTATGGCCAGTGCAATGTGGGCTATGGCCTTGTTGTTTAGCTCAGTGAGGTGTGGGGAGCCCTATTATTTTAGCTGCAGTATTGATGACCTTTGTGAGTTTAGAGTGGTTTTTGACAGAGAGTAAATGTGGGAAACATAAAGTCCTTTGAATTTACCGATTGATGAAAACAAATTTATGAAAAAATACAGATGACCAAAAATGCATTGTTTAAGGCTCACTAGTAAAAACCCATGTTCTGGGATGGTTCCAAATGAAAAGGTAAAAAGAACCAGAGGAATATTGGTGGACCAGTTGGCTGCAGTTGTAACCAATCATTGCAATGTCAAACAACCTGTGCATACTGTTTAGGGTCTATTGTTGCTGGTATAGGCTTCAGTTAAGTTAAAGAAGATGAAGGAATGAATAAAAATGCAATTTCAAATTTTGTAGGATATAGCACAGCTAGTAACTATTTGCCATAGACACTTTGGTCACACATTACTGCAGAGAAAGCATATAAATATAATACATTTGCAAAAAAGTTACTACCGATATTCTGTACAACTGAGCAGTTGACTTTACTGAGTGAGTAGGAGGATGTGTTACAATTCCACACGATGTAAATGTGACATTTTCTATATGCCTCTTATATAGCATGTGTGCAGACACTGAGTGGGCTGTCGGGTGTATAGTAAAGCCCCGAGTTAGACATAACATCCATTTGACCGGCAACAGTCTACTGCTGCTGCAAATTAGGAACTATTGAACTCTGTAAACAATGTGGAAAACAGAAGGCTAAAGCGCACTAGCTTTGGGAACTTTGACAGCATCTTGAGGAATATCTGCGAAGAAGTCATTACCAACTATCTTTATACTGAGAGAGATTGGACCAGACATGTTTAGCCTAGCTTTAAACCGTTATCCTATGTCAAAAATCTAAATAAATAAATGAGGTTCATGGCCTCATTTGAACTAATAGGCCTGTCACATCAAGAGTTTCAAGAATCAAGAATTTTTGTGCCTTTATGTCAAAACTGTTTACATACATAATATGTACGTTAAATAGTATTTAAAGTGTCAGTGTACAGGCCATGTTGAATGAAGTATTTTTCTAATGAGTAAAATAATGGTCAATTGAACTGCATAACTGTGTGGTAAACTGAAACACAGAGCTATGCTTGCTACAACTAAGAACTTTAAAATTATTAAGGACCAAAATGAAAAGAATGTGAAAGTAATATTATCAATAATTCACTGATCATTATTAATTTCACCAAATGATGATGACGAATGCTTTGACTCATATATGGTTTAGCACATAGACAACAGACTCAATAACGGTGTAAAAACCCACTTTCTTCCAGACCCACATGCTTCATACACCAACATTTAGACTCACATACACAGCCATAATGACACACTTTCTACAGGTCTACAGGGATCAAGACACCAGCTCTTCAAACTCCAAATGTACAATCCCCGCTCACACACAGGAGATGACCTCACACCAGAATGTCTCACATGGACTATTTATATCTGTCTGCTATTACTCATACAGCCACACCAGACTTTACATTAAACAGTACTATGATCTTGGGAGAGTTAATCATTATAAATTTAAATTCGATCAGACGTTCACTAGCGTCGGGCTGCAATTTAGCTCAGTAGGTAGAGCATGCGACCCATATTCAGAGCTTGAAAGGCTTGCCCTGGTGTTGTGAGTTCAAATCTGGCTCATGACAGTTTGCTGAATATCACTCCCCACTCTTCTCCCTGGTTTCCTGTTGCAATGTCCCATCAATAATGCCGTAAAAGGCCAAAAAATGATATATATATATAAAATTGTATTAGTGTCTCAATCACAATTTAAACCACCACAGTTATCAAGTGAGGCAATAGGGATCAGTTTCTCATGTCTGCTCAATGAAGGAATTACACAGAGCTGAAGGAAGCATTGACGTTATGTTGACTATGTATTATGGATATTATGATGGTTAAGATAAAATATGATCGCTATAAAAATCTATATTGACCCTTTAAAATGTTTGTCATAGGGAATGTTCAAAATTTCAGAATGGAGGCACCTGGAGCAAAAAAAAAAGTAGTGTTTGTGGAGAGGGATAGTAATAATAATTCTGAGAACATAATAACATCAACATTTCTGTAAGGGCCTGTCCAGTCACCAGCCAAAATGCTAACTGGATACTAATCGGTACATTAAATAAACATAAAATATGAGGTTCTTTCACTAATGTTTCCTTTGACATTACCTACATGTAGCAGAGTGGTTATCATTTGTCAATCTTAATTTACAATATTTTGTGGCTAATGCTGTTTTACGGTCTTGCCTCCAGTTGCCTCCATTCCGGGATTTAGAACTTTCTGTTTACAAACATTGACTACTACTGCAACATACAATCACTATCACGGTCAGTTATTTGAATATACACTTTGTACTTACTGATTCACCAAGCTTTATTAAGTCACAATTACTACCACTGTGAACTCAGTGGGATAAGAGCATGGTGTAAAGCGGTGTAATTCTAGTGTTTCTGGCTGACTGGCTCTGGTGGTTTACCAGTAGAAGAGTCAGTTTGACAGATATTGATTGGTCACTAAATGATTCAGCAGTGGGCGTGTCTAAATTGTGGTTTGGTATCGTGTCACTTGCAGTTGCACTTGTAGCACTTTAACAATGCTCTCTTCGCTGCAGGGTGTGTGTGACATAACATGACATGTGGTTTCGGTTAACAATGGGTTGTATGATGAATTTTAGATTTATTGGAGACAACAACAAAAAATTCAATAAATACAAAACCCTGGAACAGAAAATTATTTTATATTTATTTATTTTGCACATTTGTGAGTGGTACGTGGGATCTCTCTGGTGGTACTTGACCCTGGTCCTGCTTAGACCTGGTTTAGTCCTGCTTAGACCTGGTTCAGAACTAGATTAGTCAGGGTTTGTGTTTGGACAAGATTTAAACGTGGTTTAGTTTTTAATTCATTTAATTTAGTCTTAGTTTAGAATTGGGGTAGCCCTAGATGGTACTTGGGACACCAAATATGTTCTGCGGTGGTACTTAGCGTAAAATGTTTGAGAATCACTGGTCTAGATCAGTGGTTCTCAAACTGTGGTACGGGTACTCACTGGTGGTACTTGGACCTGATTTTGTCCTGCTTAGTCCTAGTTTAGTCCTGGTGAAGACTGGTTCATAATTGCATTAGTCTTTATGTTTATTCTATCGGCGAAACGGCAATATTATGGAATCACGTCGGTCAGCGTCCGCAGATCCTAGCTGTGAACGCGATAACTCAAAAACAAATTGTCGGATCAGTTTCAACATTTGCACACAGGTGCATACCATAAAGACGCCATACTGTATCGATTTGGGTACTTCTTCGATGAACGCAATAACTCAAAAAGTCTTTGCTGGATCTTTTTTAACTTTTGCACTCAGGTACATTGTCATGAAGATGTAGAAATCGCGTGAATTTTGGCACATTGATCTGTGAAATTGTATACCTAATGCACATTACAGAGGTCAAATAAAGAATGCCTCTATAGCGCCCCCATGTTTATGACCCCTATGGGACTCTGGACACACTTACTTTGGCAGAGAGCAATGAATGTCAATTCTTGAAACTTGGTACAGTGATTCTCCACAGTGTACCCAACATAAAATATTATTTTAACCCCACCCCACAACAACCAGGAAGTTGGCCATTTTGGATTCAAATGGTGAAGTCAGGTATACTTGACAGCCTGAAAGAAGAATGTAGTTTTAGGGAAATTAACACAATTTGGCAAAAGACCTTCCTTCACAAACATCAAAAAAGTTGCATGTTTGTCATGGTTTGGGGGCGGGGCCTCTTAATTTCTTGTTAACAATATAAAAACCCTTAGAAATCACACAATATCTGATTAAGGTGCCCGTTGGTGCCATGGCAGTTGTGGCAGATGTATGGGGACGTTTCGCCAATATACACTAGGCGAAACGTCGTACTGTTTTATATGAGCCATTCACTAATGTCAACCTCGGTATCTGTAAGCATACTGTTGTGGTGTATTTTAGCATCTGCAGTTACATAATGTGCTATAATGTGTGTTGTTGCTAATCCTGTTAACAGCTACATGGCGCTGGAGTTATTAACTGAAACGCTTCAGCTCAGAGTGTTTGTCACTCAGAGCTCTGACTTTCGAGCTCTGAGGACAATTGGAATGCAGCATAGATTGGACTGATCCTGGTCTTAACCAGCAAAAAACAGGACTAAACCAGGAGTAAACCAGGTCTAAAACCAAGATAAAATCAGGACCAAATTAGGAGCGCACCAGGGCTTAGCCATGACTAAACATGATGTAAACTAAGACTAAACCAGGAGGACCTACTCTATAGTCTGTCCTCTCATCCTTAGACCACTGCTCTGAATGTGTATGTCTGAAGTCTTGTAAAACGGTGCAATGGCGCAAAGCTTTATGATGCTGTAAAGAAACAACTATAGGGAACGACCCACAAGATTACTGTCTGCTGCTGTCCATGTGAAATCATAAAAATTTCCATCAGAAGAGGGCTGGTGGAAATACAGTGTAGGACCATAGGTTGGGGAAGGATGGCAAAGTATTTAAAGGGTGCTTCTCAGTCAGTTCTCAAGACAGCTTTGGGGTTAGCATGTAACAGAGTGACCTGTCTTCTTTGGGCAAGTTAGTGTTTAACCGCTTAACATTTTATGGTTTAAAATGGATGTACTATAATATGAAAAACTAGCCACTTACACCACAGTTTTTAATGTCAGACAGTTTATACTAAACTTGAATATACGGTGGCCAACGTTTGTTTGATGTGTTCTGTACCAACAGCTGAAATGGACTCACCAGTGGCTCCCACAGGCCAACGCTTGTACTGCTCCATTGGTACAACTCTGTAAGCTCTGGGGGCACAGACCAAACTATTAATGCATTTGAAATTGTTCCTGTTAGTATGTGTTTTTGCATACATGTATTTCCCTCAACCCCAGGCCCACAGAGCTGTAATTCCTGCTTGTCTGTTATCACTGGGTTTAAAACATTGACTTTAGATGGCTCCATCTTGTTTTCATTCCAAACAGCTGCGGGCCGTCTCCTCCACTCATCTGGACACACATCTTGAGACCATATCAGTCCGGTTTTAGCTTGCTTTTATTGGCCACTGTGTAGTTTTAGCATTGATTCGGGAGATGTTAGCAGATCTTAGTGAAGTCTTTAATGCGTTTTTGCCCTTGGCTCAGTCACTGACCTTTAGACTCTGATACAAGATAATGTGTCAGTGATCTGTAGGCTGTGTCTTACTCGGTGTAAATGGCTATAGTTGGACCTTTTGCTGCAGAAGGATTGCCCTGAGAAATGAAATTCAGAAGCAAATCGACAAATTACTTTTTAGTTTTTTTACACTAGGATTTAGCATATACAACGATGGCTGTATAGCAATGAACAGATTCTGCCCATACCCTCCTGATTTTTCTCCATTGTTAGTGCTGTTTTCCTAGTTTTGTTTTCTGTTGGCATATTGCAATTTAGGCCTGTGAAAATATTTTTTGACTTTACTATATAGCTTATTAAAAGTTACATCACCAGGCCATGATAAAGATGCAATGTTGAGCTGAAGCATAGCCTAGCTACTTTGGGCCTGACAGGGTTCACCTTAGTCCAGGGCTGGGCAAACTGCAGCCCGTGGGCCACATGCGGCACTTTGGGCTTTTTAATCCGGCCCACCAAGCATTTTCTCATATTTTTTTAAATGATAAAATATTGCCAGTTTATCACTCACGGTGTTATAACCTGCAGTAACCAGTTAACTCCACATCGACATATTCTTTCACTGAGGTCTGATCGAAGGCTGTAAGTCTCATTTGTGAAGAAATGTTGCAGTTTACAAAGAATACAATATCAGCCGGCCCACTTGGCACATTTTTAAACCCCATGTGGCCTTTGAGTCAAAAGGTTTGCCCACCCCTGGTCTGGTCGCTAGTCACAAGGCTGCCAGAAATGCAGTGGCATACAATTTACCAATAAAGCCATCATAAATAAATAAAGTGAATGAATATAGTCACATTAATCAAGAAAATACCAAAATTGCATTGCATCAAAAAGAAAAAAGGTTAACAATCGCACCAGGCAAATAGTTTTGAATGTTTTCCTTTTTTTCTTAGTGAATTTTGTTGATATTATGTCATAAATATGGTCATGATTTATCACAAAATAAACCCTTATTATTATGGCCTTATATTGGAAAAAGTTAGCAACAGTGCCAATGGATTTGCTATTTTGCACAAGATTCAAAATTCAAAAACATGATTTCCTACACAATGAAATTCTTACTTTGCTGCCCAGACTGGATGCCAACAATAAAATAAAAATAAAAAATAGATAAATAATAGAAGGTAATGACCAAGTGTGAATATATATATAATAAAATAAAATGCTAAACGACTATGTACATGATAGCTTTATCTATACACACTCAAAAAACAATCTGACACCAAACTATCTCTCTTTATTCTAACTCTGTCCTCTCCTTTATACCCCCCACAGAGGTGTGTGAGGTGGACTGTGGCAGCCATGGTGTCTGTTACGGCGGTGTGTGCCGCTGTGAGGAGGGGTGGACAGGAAGTGTGTGTGACCAAAAAGCCTGTCACCCGCTCTGCACCAAGAACGGAGTCTGCAAAGAGGGCAAGTGTGAGTGTGACCAGGGCTGGACGGGGGAGCACTGCAATATTGGTGAGTGTAATGGTCATAATACTACAATGTTTTAGTACTATGATTATTCAGATACACAGGGAAAATCTTGATACTCTATATACTCAAACTGGTGGTACAAAGTTGGTTTAATACACCCTGTTTATTCCTGGTTTAGTCCTATCTTCAGGCTCCTTGTGGTCCAATAAAATGGTGTTAAAACCACTGCTCTTCATAACACATGAACAAAATTGTAATTACATTTTTTAAACAGCGTATTATTTATCATATTTCCTTTAATTGTTGGTATACTATTTCAGACTAGTTTCGAATTTCATTATTATTTTTGGTATTGTATAGTGTCTTACATAAAGGTGAATTATGCACTGACAAAGCCCATAATGGATTTACTGCATTCCTTCTGCCTACAGCTATAATGCTGCATAGATTAGCCCGGAAAATTGATGTCCATCTAGTGTGTAGCTAAATGCAATTATGGTATATATCTATCTATAATACGTACCAATATTTTCCTCTATCAATTTACAAAAAATCTGTTCTTTGATATCTTCTCTAATGCTAATATTCACTGACATGTTGTTAAAATACTAAGTGTCTTTTTCTGACAGTAAAGTCTAAAGCTAATGTCAGCGAACGGGCTACAACAACATGATTCTAAAATAGTTTGAGGACAAAACCAGGACAAAAGATATGTCATTACATGTTTGCTTGCATATAAATAAGGCTAAAATTAAATGAATTAAAAATACAAAGGAGAAAACAGATTGCTCCCCAGGCTTTTCTTCAGAAGCTTGTGTTGGCAGCTTGATCTTAAAAGTTTAATAAACAACTTGCAGATTAGCAAAGTGGGATTCTGTCATTTTGGCTTCCTAATTATTTTTTAGTTTACACGGCGCAGTGCAATATCCTAAATAAGTGGTTCTCAAACATTTCACACAATACCCGCTCAGAAAATAATTGGCTTCACAAAATACCATTTTTATTGAACTGAAATTAGTATATATTAGTACTAAAATCTGTTCTATTTATGCACAATATAAAATGTTTTAACTAATGGCTAGCGTACCATCAATAGTACCTCTACCGACAGCTTGAGAACCACCTGTTTTGTTGAAAATGTTGAAGAATGTGTTGGACAGGGCCAAGTTGGTGGTGAATTAAATTTTGACAGCTAACATATTGCCATTTATTGTAAAACACAAACTCTTATTATTACAAATGACATCAATAATACTTCTACCACAGCTTGAGAAACACTTGTCTTATATGTGTTTGATGTGTTGATGTTTAATCTGAAGTTGGTGGTGAATTTTTTTTTGACTGTTATCATCAGCTATGACCTTAACTCTTGTGTAGGTCCTACTGAAGATGGCCAATAGTATCTCTACCAGAGCTTGAGAACCACCAATACAGTATCAATGATAAGAAATAAAGCCTGTAGCATAGTGTCATAACAGTTAACAGAAACAACTGCAGCTTATTCCGAGCCTTCACACAAAGAGCTATTTGTTGTCAAACTGTCCGACAGCTACATTACAGTAACGCCGGGAAACGGGCCGCAAACAGGCCTGTTTTGGTCTGTTAGTTTTGACACGGTACTGCTATGGTCATCTCACTTCTCACTGGGATACACTGGGACATACTGGGACAGGAGCTACTGGACTGACCTATAAAAGACAAGGATTGTGTTATAAGCAGGGCTGTAGCGTCAGGCAGTGCAGACAAGGTATCTGCCCGGGGGTCCAAGAGCAAAAGGGGCCCCATAAAGATTGCTTTTCTTTTTGGTTTCCTGATTTAGACCTGATATAGTTATTTTACTTGGTGTGATACTTGGTGTTTGAGAACCACTGTTATACTTTATATCACACTAAGTAATAGAACCATATCAATTTGACTTTGGGGCCCATTCTGAAATTCTGGTCTGAGCCCTCCTCAGTACCACCTTGACTGGTTAAAAGAGACCGGTACAAAGCAAATGTTTAAAATGCTGTTTCAAAGGATGAATACCTGTACCTGCCTCTGGTCCTTAAATAGACAACATTGGGAGATAAAGCAGGGCTATCCAGATTAGTTCATTTTACAATACCTTGACTTCATTTGTGGTTGGACATATGTTTTCCCATTTGCCAAACTGGGATTAGCCAAGACCTTGTGTGGTGTGCCTGTGACTAGTTGTGATAAATACATTGGACAGCAAAATGCATTATGGTTGCTGTACCGTACAGTATTTCAGTGTGGCATGTTTTGTCTGGTAATTAGTTCATATTTGAGTGTCCGTAATGGAAATTATACAGGTCTATCCAAGATTACATCAATAGCTTGACTTAATTTGTAGTTGAATGCATGGTAGTCCTAAACTTCAGATATAAAACAGGTCTATACAGTTGTACTGGCATCAATAGCATGGGCTCATTTGTGGTTTGGAACAGCTTGTGCCAAACTGGGAATTAGCTAGGCCCCTCTGGGGTGTGCCTGCTACTAGCTGACTTAAAGCAGGCAAACAATTTAGTTTAGGCGCCCCAAACGTTCCAATAATATGTATTAAGTCATCAGGCCATTTTGGGAATTAACCTCCTTGTGGTGTGTTTAAGTGCAGTTTAAAACAGGCAAGTAATGTGGTTAAAATGCCCCAGACTTTTTAAAATATGCAATTTAAAATCTGGCATAAAGACTTCAGCATGTTACAATATATCACTACTGCTAGTTTTTAATCCACAGTGTAGCCTATATATAGTGTCTCAGTTAGTATCAATCTGCATTGTTGTTTTACATAAAAAGAAATAATCCTACATAAGAAGAATTGTCAGGTTATATGTTTTTTTTTTCGATGTTATGGGAAGGGCCAAACAGCGGGGGCAGGCGGGACCACAAGTTTCAGAACCCTGTGTTAAGTAGACAGATCTAAACACAATCTCTGTGTGTTTCTACCTTCCTTCCTTGCTTCCTTCCTTTCCTTGTTTCCTAAAGCTCACAATCCGGACATTAGAGTCAAAGGTACTGTATTACTTTTATCTTCTCTTTCATCACTCGCTTTTTTTCATTCGTTGCTGTACTTGTTTGGTGAAGCTACAGCGATGCCTATGTCTTTATTTAATATTTAAAGCAGTTTTACATTTATACATAATTTGTACTCTTCTTTTTTATCTCTACATGAGCCATTGCAATTGTTTTGATCATTTCAGAAATGCCCCAAAAGTACAGTCATTATTATCACTGTGCGTGCATGTCGAACACAATAAACATTTGGTCTCTTTGGAGTCGGGGACCGCTTTGTGCTTCCTGTAAGGTTTTATTCCCATGATTTCTGCATATTTTAAACATTACTTTTTTAAATGTATTTTTCATCTATTTGGCCATCTCGCCCCCATAAATGCATGACTTCAGTAAGAAGACAATTCACACACACACACACACACACATCAACCTTTTACATTTGCACGTATCTCATGGTAAAGTATCACTAAGTCAAATCTCAGGAAGTGGTTTCGCACACATTGTAGCCAGATGTTGAAGTACTTAAAAGCATAAATTTTCTTTGAGAATACTTTGTAGTTGTTCAGGTTGCATCTCTGCGCAGGTCAAAGTCGGGCCAGATGATGATCGACTATTCACGACGTAGCACTAGCATGTGTTTTAGTGGTCGGGATATTCAACATCAGTACATGGGTGTGAGGAGATGAGACCGGGGCCAGGCATATTCAGCCAAACCCCACAAGAGTGACCTAGTTATTTCAATACATATTTTTGCAATTAGTTCAGCAATTAGGGTGACTTTTTAGATGCTTAGAGATTCCAAAAGAATATTAAACTTGACCACAAGTTTGGCAACAACTTGAGTACAGTTAACAATGTACTGTACTGTGTATCAGCAGAATTAGAATAGAACAAACTACTAGCAGAAACTGAAATGATTGCCTCAAGTAAACAATTATTCTACAAACAACATATTTCAGATGCATAACCCATGGCAATTAAAGTTAACTTGCATCAGGTTCATTTTTAGAATGACTGTCTGTGCTTTAGCCAGTCACCTCCACATAATCTCAAATATTATTTCTCAAACGTTCTCTATGGGAGCAATTCCAGGTCATTAATGTGTAAAACTCAACAAGGGGGCTTCACATCATCAATCTGGTGCCGTAGAATATATTGTGTCTTACCTATTGTATAACTTAGATACCATAGATATAACAAATCTTAAGCAGTAATAACTATCTCAATTAAATGTGACCCTGTTGTATTGTATGTAAACCTGACTTTGTGTGGGAGAAACTGCCATTTGTTATGAACAGTCGCTCTCCCACTGACTCATGTAAGGCTGGATTACACAAACCTAATGTGATTTACACTGTCAGGTTTAGAGCTAACGGTCGCCTACTAATGTTGTCTCCAATATTCACCGCTTTTGTCACGGCAACAATAAAAATAGATAGGAGCTTTTTCTGCAGCGCCATTATAGAGAGAAAAGCCGGTGTTTTGACACTGTAAAATAATCATTCCTACTATAGGCATATTTCTGAATACATAAATAGCCCATAGCAGGTCACTGGTTGTTTATGTGAGCTAGTAAAATTACCATATGAAGTGATTAGAAGTTGTAAAATAAATTGTAAAAGTTAAGTTTGGTTAGTTTGGGTTTTTTGTCATTCATGTTACAAGAATACAATTTGGTGCAGGGCCAGTATCAAGCATTATAAATAAATTGAGCCTCACAGCTTCAGGAAAGAAGCTCATCCATGTTTTCTGGGTTTCTTGAAACATTTTCTAATTAAAAATAATCCATCACAAGATAATACATGGACGATGCTTCTTGCTGCTTCCCAATTGATGTTTTCCCTTTTGAGCTGCGTCACTGTGAAAGTACCACATAACCACAGCTCGAATAGCCACTTACTCTTATTACCTACTAGCCTTGTTATCGGCCAACTAGACTTATAGTCCCTTTTTCCTGTGATGCATGTATACAAGAAGTCATATGTAAATGGGGAGGGTTGCACCAGAAAGGGCATCCAGTGTTAAAATGAGACTATTTGCTGTGACAACACAAAAGAATAAAGAACACAAGAAATGATGCACACTTTCTGTTCAACTTCATCAATGCATTTCTATTCTGCTACAATGTGCCAAACCACATCTGGAGTTATGAATGACCTATGTGAAGTCTACATTTACCTGCTCAATGGACAATCACACAAAAAATCATTTTTTTCCTAACATTGTCCCGTTGTGCTGTTTCCTTTGTCTCCAATCCTGAATGCAAATATTGAATTGTCTATGGATATTTCTTGCCCACAAATATGTTTCCTGTTTTCGTGAATGAAGTCCTCTCTGTTGTGGTTCAATACTATTTCTTTTATTCCCTCTCAGTGACCTCCTAGTTGTCCCCGTTCTGCCCCTTTATTGCCCTCTTTACCCTGACATTACCCGTATATACCTTTCAGAGGGGTAACACCAGGCAGTGCGGACAGTGCAAGCTGCTTGGGGCCCAAGAAGTGGACGGGCCCATTATTGACAATAATTGTGCATGTTAGGAGTTTTATCCTGTTCAGTCTATGATTTGAATACTTGAGGGCAAGAGATATTTCTCAAATTGTAGACTCCAAAGTGTAAGAATGATTTATTCAATTGTGATAATATCCACAAATGATTGAAAATTTGCTTCAAAGTTGTAACAATATATTGGACAAACTTCAATACCCCACCCCAACTAAATCATCTTAAAAAATCACTTTACAGCATGGTTATAATATCATAATAATGTGGTAATAAACAGTAATAAATGTGTAATTATGGTGTATTACCAAGTCATTGTGAAGGTATTCTATGAAGTGTATTAGCATGGTAGCAAGGTAGTAATATAATATAGAATAACCTAAATATGGGTGACGTTAGGGATTAGGGTGGTAATTCCATAGAATCCACCATTATGACCATATTGTTGAAGTGCTGTAAAGGAAAGTGCTACCTTGAATCTTTAGGGGGCCATTCTGAAAACCTGCCCTAGGGCCCCACATCACCACTTTACACCAGTGTTTACCCTTCCTTCTCCCACAGTAGTGTATTTGGCAGTGCTGTTTTTGTTTGTTTTTTCGAGTTTTACGTTTCTATCCCTAATTTTCCTCCCTCTCTCCCCTCGTGCCCTCTCCTATTCTCAGGATATAAAGGTAAATTATACCAAAGACTTAATAATTCAACGGCTGTCCCAAAAATACAATCACTTTTTGCACAAACCATTTCACTTTTATCTGTCCTCTATCTGTATCTACCTATGGCTGTCTTTCCGACTTTGTCAAAAGCTTGTTTGTATTCACTTATATTTGTATTTCTGGTTACATTATTGTGTCCCTGTCTTTGATACAGTCACACACAAAAAGAAAATGCACAGATGCTCATGCTCACTACTGAATACGAGGATAGATTATTGTTGCAAAGATTGAGAGCTTGTCGACAGCAACTGGAAGAGTTAGTCTTCTGTTTTGTTTGCCAGATAACTCATGAAGTAAATGGATGCTTTAGGATAAGCAGTATCTAGTAGAAACTGGTGCTGTAACATTGCAAGATAGGGCCAAAATGAAATTCCAGCCATTAGAGTTTAGTATGACTCATGATTAGTATTTTCATTTAATTATTGCCAGACAGATACTACAAATTATCTATTTTAGTAGATTCTTGGACAGAGAATTTACTACTGAACTGACAGTCCCCAGTGCAAGCCCAGGTCTATCTATTTCATCATTATCATTGACTGAGCCCAATGCCTTTGCTGGAGGTCAACTTCAGACTTCTTTGGTACAACCTCTCCATTCCTCACCTCTACTGTCAACAAGCTCTCACCTTTTGCACCACATCTGCCTTCACCCAACAGTTCAAATGCACACACCCACATACACAATCACACAAAAACAACACAAAAGCCAAGATGTTTGTCTTGCATCCAGATGCCTATTTATATCTGTATGTGTTAATGAAGCCAGCTGCTGTCCCTCTGTCTCTCTGCGTCTGTCAACTTTTGTATTAAAAAAAAAGTATTTCTTCTGTCTTTCCAGCTGGCCTTTGCTTGCTTTTGTTTGTTTGTTTGTTTGTTTAGATTCAAAACTCACTCAATTTATTTATTTTATTTTCATTTTAAATTAGCCAAGCCTCACATTTTGTCTCTTCTGTGATCGAGGAATGCAGCAGCAGCATAAAGTATAGCATTTGGAGGCATGCCTTTATACCCCGCCCCCAAAGTCCACCTCTTACCTCCCTATACTTTGTGCTCTGGCTTTCTTTGTCGTCATGTTGTGTTTTCACATGGATTTTAAGTGACATGCTTCTCTCAGCAAAATAAGTCCCCAAGAAAACTCAAATTTCTCAAAAACTTCTACAGTTTCGTTTGTCTTTTTCATTCTTTTGCTTCCCATCACCAATAACATGCTTCTTTCTCTACAGAGTCAGCTAGTACTGCTATATTTTTTGTATTATATCTATTTTGGCCATATAGAGAATGTTCATGTGAAACTACAACATCTTCGCATTTCACTGAAGGCTGTCTCTCTTTGTTAGTTTGTATTGTAACTGTATTGATTTGTGTCTTATTTGTCTTCTTTGGATATGTCTTCCCAGTCTGTCAGTCCATTTGTTGGGGAAAGGTGCAGGGCGAAATGCCTTGTAAAAACACTCGCACATATCTCAACAAGCCAGGCTCTAACCAATGTTGGGCTCTGCATAAGGGATGGTTAATGGGACTGGAGCTGCTTAGCATTTACCCCTGAACTATAAAAAAACATTCAGTTCCTCTGCTTTCTTTCCCATTGCTTGCTTTTGAAGCCCTATCACAAAAATAATGACCACTCCCGTCCCCTCTGGTTTCAGATATAAAATTCCCGTTCATTTTCCCCAGACTTTTAGAAAAATCTGTATTTTATTTTTTTTATTTTTTTATTTTTTAAATCTTAATAAATCGTTTTAATATGAAAACTCAAATACATTAAAAGCTTTGCCTCTTTACAAGTCTCAGATACATTTTTGATTGAAAATGGTTGCACTATGATCCTGAGTTACCCAATGGCTGAGTTGCCTCCACTGATTATTTAAGCTCTTAAAATAATCTATGAATGGGAAATGTACTTCCGGAACCAGAGGTTGATCTAGAATGGGGTGGGTCACTAGAGTTTGGTCAAGGTACCCTTAAAGAAGTGTTTACACCTCCCTTTCCTAAGCCCTACATTGGTTAAACCCTGTAGAAAGTCTCACACCTCTGACCCCATCTCAATGCCTCACTCCTACTTAAATCCTGTGTCTTTTTGCTCGTCCCAGAGGGCTGTCCAGGGCTGTGCAACAACAACGGACGCTGCACCCTGGAGGCCAGTGGCTGGCACTGCATCTGCCAATCCGGGTGGAGGGGGGCCGGGTGTCACGTCGCCATGGAGACGCTGTGTACGGACGGCAAGGACAACGAAGGCGGTGAGTGTGTGTGTGTGTGTGTGTGTGGTTGGACACGCAAGGATTATTTATGGACAGGCTGTGGACATGTTGTTGGCAGAGCACATGAGACGCCCAGGGGCCTAATGGGAACACAAGGAATTAGAGAAAGCAAAGAGCCTTGATTTGGCTTTATAGTTTAGTTAGAGACATTTTCAATAAAATAGGTTCGGACTTTTATATCAGATTGTCTCTGTAAACATCTGTAAACATCTGTGTGAACTATAAGAGGCTTGATGTAGTGTCAACTGAACTTGAGGTAGCTAAGTCTGGTTCCTGGCTCTAGAGACCATTTTTGGTGATTTTTATTATTATGTGTAAAGTAAAAAAAAAAAGAATAACTGTCAAGCTAGTAAATGTTTAATCAACTATGGACATTCATATTCCATGGTGGGCATAAATTAAGCAGAAGTTTTGTCTCTGTGTCCTACCAACTGTTCTGTGTTGTACCCTGCCAAATGCCTATAGTTGCTCCAGCAATTTAACAATAAATCACAAAAAACATGATTTCATTTTTACTTTATATCCCTTAAAATATGATTAAAACTGGTCAGAAATAATATACATTTGCCTTTTAATGCCACCAATGTCTAAAATAACATCCAACATTGTATTAAGATATTTGTATGTGTATGTTTTCTATTGACTGATCTATATACAATCATCTTCAAGCATGAACCTGTGAACTTAAATTGCCACCACATGTGTATGTAACTAGGCCAGTGAACGTTTCTGATATAGTTTTGTTGTACCTACATCAGGGCATGTGTGGGCTGTATACCAGAGCTATATCATACTACAGCCTGCCTTATAGGTCTAGCAGCAACGTTTGAGTTATGTCTTAGGGCTATGTGCTGCATAAGAAACACCTTTTGAAAACTGCAGGGAAGTCACAATGCCAAGGCAATCAAATAGAAATTACTTTAGAGTTAATGTTCTATAGCAATCATAGTATTCAGAATGTGTTGAAAACGGTCACAGTAGATTTGTTTTAGACTGACTTTTTTCAGATCGAAAGCTAGACCTTGATGTGGGTCATTCAATGCCCTGTACACAGACTGTATATGAAATATGTTCAAAGCTCTTTGAAGCTACTGTGACAAGAATGAAATACCAACATTGATGTGGAGCTATACAGTTTTGTGTTACTATGGCTAAGAATTCACCTTTTGCACAGCTTTCTTCGTTCGCAACTCTCATCAAGATTTAATTTAGTGAGCTGTATAAAGGCTCTTTATTTGAGGTTCTGTAACATTTATTTACATTTACGTATTACCCAGTATAGCTACAATTTGTAGTCGTTGAGTACACACACAGTAAAAAAGTCCTGGCTTTGATTTACGGACTTCTGTGTGGAGTTTGCATGTTCTCCCCATGTCTGTGTAGGTTTTCACCACGCCCCACTAAAGACATGTTCATTAGTGCCCCCCATCTTTGCATGTAGAAACTTCCCTGGTGAAATTATGGGGAAATTATGTCAAAAGTGGTACCATAAGCTTACACCAGTTAAACTCTTTTACACAAACATGTATTATTCAGTTTTGTTTGAGGACTATAAACATTAGATCTATCTATCTAATGTAATGTATTTGTCTCATTTGCACAGTCCAGGCCTGAACAATGATTTGCTGTTGTGTAATTTCTCTATAATTTTGTGTAATTTGTGCATTGACCCGGTTGACTAGGTTTAAGATCAGCAGAAGTTTGTGTTGAATGTGGATCCAGTGTGTGCATGTCTGTATTTGTGTAGGTTTTACAGTGCTCCCCAGTGCCTGTTCACCAGATGTACAATTGGCTTTTAGAAACTAACAGAGACAAATGGCAGGACAGATTTTATTACCCGGCATTCCTCCATCATCCCTTCATCCATCTGCTTCATCTTCCTGTAATCTCCATCTCTTTTCCCATTATCTCTTCATTCACACCCCCCTACTTAGCCTTCCTGGCACCAATTAAAGGGCCCTATTATGCCTACTTGACTTTTCTGGGCTTTCTACCATGTAATAATGTTGTTTAAGTTATGGTTAAATATGGAAACACTGACCTTCACAGGAGCTGAAAACACACTTTTCTACGTAGATAGGTGAAGAAACTCTACTTTCCATTTGCACTGGCTGTAGGAGTAAAGTGGGTGTGGCCAGCAGGGGGAGAAAGGGGTCCTTAAAGTGACATGCATCCAATCTGAGATCAGTGAAAAAAAACATAATATTTGAATCTAGATGTGAATACATTTTAAATACTTGCCATATCTTTCATTGAAATCCAGCCATACATTTTGTAAACAAGTAAAAAGGTGTGTTTCTGTGTCAACCCAGCGACGAAAACAGGGGGTTGTGCCCTGATTATGGCCCACAGTTGCTCCTGTCATCTAATAAATACTTTTTATACTTTGCAATTGGAGAACAACACACACAAAAACATCATTTTACTGTTCATGATGGTTCAAGTTTGCTTTTTTTATGGTTAAATTGTTATGAGCAAAATTGAAACATTTCCTGGGACAGATAACTTACTCTATCCCAACCTTAAATAACCCCTTTCACCCCTTCACAATACAAACCTAATTTCACATCTTCATATCCTATTGTAATTCTCTGTCCACTCATCTCTCTGATATCCTCTGGTGTATTTGAGCCTCTTCACTCTTATCCCTCCATCTCCTCCATGTCTTTATTCCCATCCGGACAGCGCTCCCTTGTCCCGGCTGCATCAATAATTATTCCTAATCCCAGTTAATCCCTCATTGCTCCTTAAGCCCTCTGCTGCCTCTCTTCTCTTATTCCATTTTCATCCCACCCCTTTCTCTCATCTCTGCTCCTGTTCTCAGTGCTAATATCTGGTTTTCTTTTTCTGTTGGCCTCTACAGAGCTCCCCTTACAATTTTGTCAGAAATAATGCAAAGATTTATTGCAGTAGTACTTACAAGTTCAGCCACAAAAACACAAGCACTTTGAGTTTCTTGCAAGACCTATTTATTACCTGACCCAAGACTTCCAGGGACATTCTTGGTTAACACACAAGAGACATAAGGGGAGGTGGACGGAGCTTTATTCACCCCACACCAACTCATCTAGCCATCACACTCACACTGAAGCTGTTTAATATCCAGAAAACCTTTTTTTTTTTCAGATGGCCTGGCTGACTGTATGGACCCTGACTGTTGTCTGCAGCCCTCATGTCAGAACCAGCAGTACTGTAAAGGCTCACCTGATCCGGCTGAGGTGCTCAGCCAATCACCGTCATCCCTTGCCCCTCAGCAGGTACGGATATACATTCAAATCCAGGCTTTATTTTTTACAATATATTTAATTCCTACACACAATTCCATTTCAAAATTGTATAATGACAATGATTGAGTTTGAATAGTTCAGACCTATGTATTATTTTATATGTGTGTTATTTACATTTTTTAATAAAACCCTATTATAGAGAATATACAAGTTCTGAGTAAAATTTTGTTACAACCACACGTCACCAAACTGCTCAATGTATCTAAATGTGTGTTTTGTTCTTCTCAGGCTGCCAGATCCTTCTACCAGAGGATCCACTTCCTGGTTGGGCCTGAGTCCACCCATGTCATCACAGGAGACAACCCATTCAACCGAAGGTGAGTTATATTGTATTGAAATAATTCAATTCAATTTTATTTGTATAGCCCTATATCACAACAAAGTTGCCTCAGAGGGCTTCACAGAAAAAGACGTATGTAAACAATAAACAAAGTTAATTGACAACCAATAGATACACAAACAAAAGGCCTGTCCTAGGACATCCCCTGTCCTTAGACCCTCCATCACGGTCAGGAAAAAAAACCCAAAAAATCAATTTATAGGGAAAAAGAGAAACCTTAGGGAGAACCACATGATAGAGGGATCCACTCCCAGGACGAACAGGCTATAGATGTGTCTGGGACTGATGAACTAGTGTATTGAAATAGTGTAAATAGTTACCTATTTTTGATTAGTCTAACCATGTTTTGTTGACAGTGTAAGCATTTTTACTACTAGTGATCTTAACCATATATTTCAATGTTCTGGAGGATTTAACTTTTGCCTGAGAGAAATTTACCACTGCTTCATATTTGGCTTTTGGAAAAAAATACATACGGTATATATATATATATATATATATATATATATCTGCAATTCATCTAGCAACATTATATAAACTTTAACATCTCATTTCTCTGCCACTGTGTAATAGAGCCTATATGGTGGAGTTATGGGTGGTGCTGTCTCTAACCCCACTGTTATTTCTCACAGTAACTAAATCAGTGCTGTGTCTGTGTTTCGTCTTGTTTGTCATTTGTTTGTTTTCCGTCTCAGAATTCACTGCAGATCGGGTCGCTCTCAACTTAACCTCGACTTTATTTACTGCAGCAGCTATAGGCCCAACAGTCTTCTTCTTCTTGTGTCTCAATTTAGCACAAACAAAAACTCAATTGAGATGAAGATCACAAAAAACAAGGGCAGCTATGTAGGTTTTTGTTGTATTTATTCCTCTGTGAAACTCACACATACAGTTTGGAGGAATGGCACTGTCCTAATACACAGAAAGAATACAAAGAATATAGACATCAAGTCATAGAGTTACTTCAGCAAAAGTCTGTAAAACATGTACGTGTTTGGTTTGTTAGAAAACTCAATGATTAGCTAAAACAGTTTATAAAAAGGAATGTCGATGTGTGGAAAAATTGTGGCAAGTGATTATAAAATTTCAAAAAATCAACAGGCTCAAGATTTGTTTTTTACAGAGGAAACAACATTACAATACTGTAGAAAGCTGTATCTTACTGCCCCTTTAAATTAAATTTAGTTAGACCTTATTTAGACCTGCCATATTCCTAGTTCAGATCTTGTTTACACCTGCTTTAGTCTTGGTTTACAACTGGTTTAGTTTTGTTTAAGCCTTAATTAGTCCTTAATTAGACCTACAGTACAGACCAAAAGTGTGGACACACCTCATTAATTCAATGAGTTTTCTTTATTTTCATGAAAAGGCAAGAAATCCCACTTATTAGACCTGTGAAGTGAAGACCATTTCAGGTGAATGCAGAGTGTGTGCAAAGCAGTAATCAGAGCAAAAGGTGGCTTCTTTGAAGAAACTAGAATATAAGGCGTATTTTCAGTTGTTTGACTCTTTTTTGTTAAGTACATATTTCCACATGTGTTAATTCATAGTTTTGATGCCTTCAGTGTGAATCTACAATATCAATAGTCATGAACAGAAAGGAAACTCATTGAATGAGAAGGTGTGTCCAAACCTTTGGTCTGTACTATAGGTTATTCAATCTTGGTGTATGCCTGATTTCATTGTGGTTTAGTTCTAGTTTCATCTTTTTTTATTTACTCAAGTAAAGTCTAAATTATTTCTCCATCACAGAAAAGCCATTTATGCCTTATGCATAACATTCAGTAAATATTTTAAGAGAAAAGAGTGGCAGAGGACAAAGTATAGAACGTGAAAGCCAGGCAAGAAACATGATATGCAATTCAGCTCCAGCTATTTGCTTTGCTTTTGTAGATTTTTTTACGTTATGTTGAATGTTTCATAAGAGCAGAGGCCGTAGCCCAGTAATAAAAATGTTTTATGAGACTCACAACACAATTTCAGCAGCTGCATCTGTGTGCCGCGTGAGTGGGTTTCTCTATTGATTCTGTTCTTTTAAAAGGCGAAGAATTTGTTTTTGATTTAGCCTGATGCAAAAAAATAAATAAAATGAAGCACTTAAAAATTGGCTTCCAAAATATTGGACAGTAATTATATCGGCGAAAACAGCGTGTCGCCGATATTATGGAATCACGTCGGTGCGCGTCCGCGTCCGCAGATCCTAGCTGTGAACGCGATAACTCAAAAACGAATTGCCGGATCAT
>JAVQKC010104137.1:0-10485 GCA_036025475.1 Philypnodon macrostomus | reverse complement strand
ATAAGATAGTTATTTAGTTAGAACTTTAGTGACTATGTAATTTTTCAGTAACAAATGAACAACTGAACTAATCCTGTATGTTGTTTTATTACAGGTCAATGCACTGGCAACAAAAGACAATCTGCAGGTTGTGTTTACAGATGTAGATGCCGTCGGTCAGCCGCCTAACACCGTCTTCACTGTGAGGATCACAGTGGGCCCGATCACGGCAGAGGCAAAGGGCCCCAGCAAAAGGATGGCCAGAGCCAGATCAGCCTCCGCTTTCCTGGCGCAACTCAGGAGCCTGTCTCCAGAGCCACAGCCACAGCCAGAGCCAGAACCAGAGCCCCAGCCCCAGCCCCAGCCAGAGCCAGAGCCAGAGCCCGAGCCAGAGCCCCAGCCCGAGCCCGAGCCAGAGCCCCAGCCCCAGCCCCAGCCAGAGCCAGAGCCCCAGCCCCAGCCCCAACCAGAGTCAGAGTCAGAGCCCCAGCCCCAGCCCCAGCCAGAGCCAGAGCCCCAGCCAGAGCCAGAGCCAGAGCCAGAGCCAGAGCCAGAGCCAGAGCCAGAGCCAGAGCCAGAGCCAGAGCCAGAGCCCCAGAGCCCCAGAAGTAATTGATGATTAATTATATCAAAAGCAACAGAGAAATCGAGCATTACTGCTCCTACTATATTCTTCTGATCCATTTGTCTATGCCAGTCATCTGCTTTCAGTGCTTTGGCTGTAGAGTGGACCTGTCTATATGCATGTTGAAAATCAGTTTATAATTTGATTAGATTTTTGTTTTGTTAAGTAGTGGTTAAAATACAGATGGGGTAGCTATTGAACCAAAAAAAAGATAAAAATTTTATTTTTAGGAATTAGCATTATTTTAGTATTTCCAATTACATTCAAGTTATGGCAATCTGCTAATCTGGGAATGTATTTATTTGATGGGGACATGCACATGATCATTGAATCGTGCTACAGTTCAGTCAAATATGCTTCACCGTCATTTTTACTGTAACAATGCCGATGTTCATATTAATAAAAAAAATAGTATTAAGTATTATGATGACCATTGAATTTGTAGTTCTATGAATACAATTATAGTCATAGTCATCTGTGCAAGACACATTATATATATATATATATATATATATAAATATATAAAATTGTGCTAGATTTTTGTCATATATTCCAGCCCTACCTGAAATCCTTCGGGACAGTTCAGCTCCGGCACTCCGAACAAACCCTGCCCGAAAAAAGAACACCAGTCAATCAAAGACTCTTTAGAAACTTTGGTACACCTAAAATTAAGCAGCAGGGATACTTCTAAATAAAAAGGGTTGCATCAGAAAGGCACGAAACATAAAAAAAATTATTGCTGGTTGTAGTTTGGGTCCTGGGCTGGCTGCAATTTTACCTCTAAATCAGGTTTAAACCAGGACTAAACTAGGATTTAACCAGGATTAAACTAGGTCTGAACCAGGTCTAACCCAGGACTAAATCAGGTCTACAGTAGATCAGGTCAATAAGAAAGACTAGGCTACACGAGGAGGACTAAACCAGGACTAAACTACCTATAAACTAGGACATAAACTAGGACTTAAACAGGACTAAATCGTGTCTACAGTAATTCAGGTCAACAACGTAGACTACATGAGACTAAACCAGGTCTAAAACAGAACTAAACTAGGTCTTAACTAAGACTAAACCAGGACTACAACAGGACTAAACTAGATATAAAACTGGCCTAAACCAGGTTCAAACCGATACCACACAAATTCTAAATAAGGACTAAATGAAAACTTAAAAACCTGCCCTTGATCACAACCTTATACCTCTGCTCTGTACACTGTTTAAAGGCACCAATACAGACCACATTCTTCTCGAACAGGTCCAGTCTTCTGTGAGGCTTGGCGTTAAAGGCAGCTCCAACCGGGGACCAGGTGGTGACATGTCTCCGGACCTGAACCCACAGCAGGTTGGTGTGCTTAAGCAGAGACAGCAGCCCTCTGCCCGCAGACATCTTTCTTCAGCACTGTGTGTCCTATCTTGCTCCTAAATACTACTGGTGCTAGTGATCTGGGCATTACCTACACCCAGGGCATTCAGATGACATGACTACGAAAAAATAAAACTAATACTCTACCAAGCCTGTGGAGAGTACCAATGGACCTTACATGTACTGTCTGTCAGTCACAAAAACGCTTGGGATAGGCATTTTCGTGAAGAATACGTGTAGAAAAAAAGTACAAACAATACTAACGTTACGCAAAGTATATAAAATAAACATACGTCTATAGATAAATTATGGATTAAGTATATATATATTTTTTTTTATTTAACGGCCTCCTCGCAAAGATTTGTGTCGAAAGTGCGAGGAGTAATCTGAAAAATCTGTAGGTCAATACAATACCGACGTTCAATAACGTCATAAAAAAGCGACTTAAATTGCAAACAACAAAAAGTAGACAAAAAAGGTGAATAAACGAATACATAAATTAAGCAGAGATGTTTACGATGGGACTGCGGCTGCTGAAGAGATATTTGCGCTGTTTGAAAGAACAATGGTGTAGTATGAGGAGGAAGTGTGTCGATGTAAAGAGGAAAACAAGAGAAAACGCAAGCTACTGGACTCTGTTGCCCACGAGTCCTTCTACACAGAGCAGGTGACCAGCTTCACTTGAACCTGAACCCACAGAGACACCACAAATCAAAGAGGAACCAAAGGAACAGGGCATCAGGAGGAGGAGCAGCTGCAGGAGTTCACTGCTGTCTCTGAATAGTGAAGAGCAGTCCTCACTGCTTCAACAAAAACTAAGTGAACACATCGTGGGAACACAGAGAGAGGAGTGTGGAGGAGCAGAAGTATACTTAGATCCACATGGACATTTACACTTCAGACTGGAACACACTGACAATGATGAAGACTGGAATTTGCATATACCAGTGTTCTGAAGAAACACATGGAGACTCACACGGGAGAAACCTTACAGCTGTATCGTCTGCAAATAAACTTACAAATGTAGCATTAATATGCATATGACAGCCCATACGGGAGAGACCATCGTGCTGCATTCATACACACACATTGAGCTCTCTCAGCACAAGGACCTGAGAAAACGCTCGACAGATCAGGGAGTGCGGAAGTGGGCTGCGACACGGTTTTTTTTTTTCAAACATTGTTTTCGTTTTATATGGTTAAATCCTTGCACAACAAAGCTCGAGCAAGTTTGTCCAATGCTCCTGGCATAAACTTGCCGGGGTCTTCTGGAGTTTGTCCCAGAGGAGCAATTGCAAAGCTGAAGAAAAACAAAGGCAAAGTGGTGAAGTTCTGGAGGCGGGTAGGCACGACTGTGTTGAGAAGGGTACTTTACCAGACAGTTGGAGAGAGGCTGTAATTGTTCCTATTAGGAAGCCAGGAAAAGAGCCCTCAAATCCAATGAATTATAGACCTATAGCACTGACCTCACATATGGGGAAAATAAGGGAGAGGATGATCACGATGTTGAAAGTAGGGGTATCTTGTCAACTTACCAAAGTGGATTCAGAAGAGGCAGGGGAACTATGGACCCTGTAGTATGTCTGGAAACAGATCTTCGTAAAGCACATGTGAACAAAGAGTCAGTCTTTTTTGATGTAGAAAAGGCTTACGATATGGTTTGGAAGGAGGGTCTTATGATCAAACTAAGTATTATGGATATAACGGGCCGAACTTTTAACTGGGTTAAGGATTTTTTATTGAATCGACACATCCATGTTAGAGTTGGATCAGCCTTATCAAGACGGTATAATGTTGAAAATGGTACTCCGCAGGGGAGCATGATTAGCCCAGTTTTGTTCTCTATTATGCTAAATAATGTTATTGCTCAGGTTGATAACAGCCGTTCCTTGTTTGCTGACGATGGGGCACTGTGGAAAAGAGGGCGAAATGTCTGTCATATTACATCTAAAATGCAGGAAGCTATTAGCATTGTTGAAATTCTCTGTTGAAAAAACAAAAGCTCTGGTTTTTGCCAAAAAAATGGAGAGTTGATGTACAGATTTTGATGTATGGACAAGTAATAGAGCAAGTGAGTGCTTTCAAGTATCTGGGGATGTGGATTGATCCTAAATTAACATGGAATGTCCATATCACTAATGTAATTGATAAGTGCAAGAAGATTTTAAATCTGATGAGATGCCTGTCTGGGATAGATTAATAGATGAAGTGAGAATGCATAATCAGGAGGAACTCACCCTTAAACATGTTTTTAGTTTTGAGCAAAATACACTGATTTGTTTTTTAAAGGACTCAGGACTGTATAATAGAATTTAGGTGTTTGTATGTAGATGTCTGCACTTGAGTGCGGGCATCTAAGTATGCATAAAATTTCACCCTCACACACACACATTTACACATACACGAACTAGGCCTGTGCTGTCATCCCCGACAGCAAGGTGTATATCGGCGAAACGGACCCATACGTCTGCCCCGTACGTCACCAACAGGATCCGGCAAATCGTTGCTCGATTCGTGTTCACAGCTAGGATCTGCGGACACGGACGAACACCAACGTGATTCCATAATATCGTCGTTTCGCCGATATACTTAGGAATAATAGTATAGTCTGGTCCACACTCCAACACAGAAAGTGGTGGTAATGCAACTATTAAACTGAGTGCTGCCTGCAAAGAAGAAGCACCAAAGCAGCACAAGAAGCACTAGAAGAAAAACCACAAGAACAAGAAGAAGCACAAGAAGAAGAAGCACAAGCACCTCATCCATCCGTCCTGGGAGTGGATCCCTCTATCATGTGGTTCTCTTAAGGTTTCTCTTTTTCCCATAAATGGGTTTTTTGGAGTTTTTCCTTGCTGCGATGGAGGGTCTGAGGGATGGGGATGTCCTGGACAGTCCTTTTGTTTGTGTGTTTATTGATTGTCTATTAACTTTGTTAATGTTTGCAATGACCTTTATTGTTTACATACATCTCTTTTTGTGAAGCTCTCTGGGGCAACTTTGTTGTGATAAAGGGCTATACAAATAAAATTGAATTGCTGAATGTGATGCAAGGTTTCTTTAAAAAAAAAACATGAGGACTCACACAGGGAAAGAGCCTTACAGTTTGGCAGACAAGGATTTTTACACCGCAACAATCACACTTTGAATACACATAATAAAGATCAAACTTTTAGCTCATTTTATAGAACGTGATAACTTAAAGTGCATATGCCAGATTAGACCATCCATTTAACAAAAACGGTGACGGTACCTGTATTTATGAATTTGATTCAGTGTACATCCAATCTAAAGTTCATCATAATACATTATCTTTGTCATATCGCACACCCCTACTTCATATTATGTAGAAATACTATGACTATTAAGCATTCTTTTGTAAAAGTTGGGCATGGTCAAGCACTTAAGTAAAAAATAAAGTACACAGAGCTGTTTTATTATTTTAAAAGAAATCATTGCACTCCACAACCACATTGCTTTTACAGACTTTTCCTGCAAAATCTGTTTATTGTACATGTAGTAAGAAAAAGATTAAGCAAAATGCCAAAAAGCGACTGTATTAAGACACCTCCCCAAAAACAAAACCATGTGACTGGCAACAAAGCAAAAGAATTTAACACTGACTGTAGGTAACTCAGGACAATATAGTCTTCCCAATATGAGAAATCACTGAATTCTGCTTATGTACACCCTTGTTTGTACTCAGCAAAATGGTACCAATGTGTGACATATGGTAAGACAATGCAATTATTGTAAAAAAAGAAAAGTCAAATAAAAAATGCTTAGCTACTGAAGTATCAATTCGATATTTACATCAATTCACCAACAAAACTAAACTAAAAAGAAATGTTACTGGGGGGTATGTTGCAGATTTGGCTCACATTTGTTCAGTACAGTCAAGCTTTAAATGTGTGGCTGTACAAAGGAGTGCTGTAGTTCTAAGTCTATCCATGGATTTGTTCTGTCCCAGTCAATGTGCGTAGACAACCTGGAACCAACTGTCTTTTAGATTTAGCTCAAAGAAACAACTGTATGTTTGAGACTACAGTAAACTTAGCTGACCCTGAGTTTCTAATGCAAAACTAGTGTATGAAATACCTCAGTACAGTGTATTTTAGTGCAAGCCAGAAATATGCTCCATTAAACAGAGGTATATTAAATAGCACCCAAGCAGGCAGAATTCCCCAGAATAGTTCCTCACAAGCCTACGGGACATGGGAATTCAGTCTCTGTCCTTGTGAAAACTTGCAGTTCAAATGCTTGAATTTGTAGTCCATCTATAAACAAGACTTATTTTTTTCATAGAAAATATAAATATCCCTGAATGAAGCAGATTCACAGCATTTTTTCTCAATGACTCCAGTGCTACTACCATAATGTGGCCATCAAGGTCTCCAGTTTATAACTAAAGCTTCAGAGTGTGAGGCTGTTATTTGAGCAAAAGTAGTGAATTTGTATTGAGACGTGCATGTTTTTAAGATTTGCTCACACGTGTCATTGTGTACAATAGTCAGTCTGTAATTTACAAACAGCTCTAGGTCTTACAAAGCTCAGTTCAGACGAATCTATAACAATGCTAATGGACAAAGGAACACCCGAACATTTTGGGTCAAAATGGGAAAAAGGTGGAGTTTGTTGCAGTCTTTGTAGTTTACAGAAGGACTTATAGTTAAATACAGTACATTTGACTGTTGCAGTCATCTGCTCCATGTTATCAGATATTGAAAACTAAACCAACCTCTATTACACACAAATTTAACACAATAGGGTTTGTCTGAATATAAAGCTTTGTAAACCTTCCATCTTTTGTACAAACATATTTTACACAAACACATGTGAGCACATCTATATACACACAAACACATCTATATACTAATGCATTAATAGTTTTGCTTTAATAACATAAAAAGTCCTTCATTCACTGTCATGATAACTGACTGTCCTCTTCCCTCTGTTGCGTGTATTCACACGTCTGTGTATCAGTTTGCCGTATGCCTCGTCACTGTCTTCCTCTGAGGCAGCAGAGGTGCGATGCTGCTTAAGTGGGCGACGGGGCGTCCTCTGGGGGCGCCTGAGACCCCGTTTCTTTGGACTTCGGTGGGACCCTGAGCTGAACGAGGCAGAAGACTCTTCACTGTCAGAGGCAGCCGTGGGGCGGCTGCTTCTGCTGCCGCTGCTGCTGCTGCTTGAGCTGTTCTTTACTTTTTTCTGGTTTGGCCGTTTAATATCCCTCCTCCCGCTCCCTGAACAACCACTGTCCTCCTGATGGCTGACGTCAGACTGTGAACTAGAGTCCTTCTCTTTGCTGTCACTACCCTGTGGTTTAGATTTCCTTTTAGGTATTTTGGAGGAATTTGACCTGCTCTTTTTGTTGTTAGGCACAGGCTCCTGTCCATTCTCCTCTGCATCCTCAGAGTCTGAAGTGTAAATGCGTTTCCTCTTACAAGATGGCTGCTCTCTCGTGCCATTTGATGGACTTCTGTTTGATTGTTGTTTTTTAGACTTTTCCTCCAGAGATGCTGAATGACCATTTCTCTGTTTGGCCTGTCTCTCAGTGGTGTCAGAAAGGGAGTTATCACTGGTGTATTTCTTTTTTGGTAGAGTCCTAAGTCTTCTGCTCGCAGACTCATCCTCTGATGAACCAGTTGAGCCTTTCCTTCTTGACTTGCGTTGAGGCTTGTAGTGGTGATCAGAACTTGCAGAGGCAGAGCTGTCCTCTCGATATCGTTTAGGTTTGCCCTTGTTTCTGGTTAATCTCCGAGGGGTTGTATCAGGCTCATACTCTTCACTGGAGTGACTATTTTTAGTCCTTTTCCTCACTCGTGTCCTGGAACTCTTTGGAGTGTCACTCAGGTCCTCAGAGTCAGAAGTGTCCTGTTTAGTGGACGAGGCAGATCTTTGATGGTTCTGGCTTTTGGAGGACAAACTGTTATCCACATGACGTCCATTTTGATGTGCATGTTTCCGTTTAGATGATCTTACAGAACCACTGTGTGGCGTGTCCTCTTCAACTTGCTCCTCTTCATCACTTGAAATCTTTTTCTTTGCAGCAATAGCCGTTGCGCGTCTTCGTTTCAGGGACTCTGTGGACTGTCTCTCATCTTCTCCACAGCTCTTCTCAGTAGAATCCTCTTGTTCAGAGCAATGTTCTGCACCGTGTCCATTGGACAAAATATCTGCAAATAGAACAGACTAGTCGTCAATATCACATTTCTTCAGTGCGTTGGCAACAACCTCTCAAATGTTGTACTTACCATTGCTTTTAATCATTTTGTGGTCCCTAGTTTTCTTTTTAATGTCTCCATTCTGCTTATTGCCAGAAGATGAAGCATTGCTATAGTTGCCCTCTTCCTCACTGGATTCAGCTGATTGGTCTGTGCTGTGAGAATCTACAAACATGTATGTTTCACTGAGTGTGTTCATCAATTCTTCATACAGTCTGTGTGTGGTCATACCTTCCTCTGATTCAGAGCTGCTCTTGATGACTGCTGTGCGTTTGTTGGCGCGGAGGGGCTGTTGAAGGCGACTGCTGCTCCTGGTTGGCTTATCTTCCTCCTCATCATCTTCCTCCTCTGAGACCTCTAAGAGTTTGATCTTATTGACAGCTGCCCGTGCGGTCTTCCTCTTCAGAGACCTGCGCACTGACAGCTCCTCTTCCTCAGAGTCAGAGTTGTGAGTGCGTCTGTGGGACCTGCTGCTGTGTCCGTTCACCTGTGCTCTCTCTGCAGACATTAACAACACTGTTAGTCTGAACTAAAACATTCCAATATAAGCCATGAATCCAGGGATAGAAGCCATTTGTTCTGATAAACAGTCAGATGAATCTTTACCTCTGGTCCTCCTGTCTGCAGCAGTGGTTCTGGTGAGCCGTGTTCTCCTGCTGGGATAACGACAACTCAAAGAGGGGGAGGACATCTCCTCTTCCTCTTTATCACTGCCTAAGTCTTCCTCTTCATGGTCACCCTCGCTGTCACTAGCAACTAAGTGCGTCAAAAATAATTACATTAAAGCCTTGACATTTTGGAGCGTTGACTGTATTCAAGTATTGTCTTATGATGCGTGTGAGATTTAGGTGCATTTGTTTTGTTTATAAAAGAATGAGCTTGTTTCTTTGTTAATAACGACGACGCTCTACTAATATACAGTGCATGTGGCCATCCTAAATGTATAGAAAACCAGGTACAGTGTAGTGTAAACAACAGTACCTAAATACTGGGGTAGCTTTAATATATCCGAATACTCCTAACCTTTTTTCCTCTGCTTTGTAATGTTGGCTCTTTTAACAGGTGTCTTCTTCCTCTCATGTTGTCTTGAAGAATGTGAATGTTTGTCATCATCTGACTCACTGGCTTCACTCTCACTCTCAGACTCTAAAAGGAAACATATCTACATTAAAAGACTGTTGTTATGAGCTTCTTATTTCATAACAGGGCTGCAAACTCTGAAGGTGTGAAAGGTGACAAGCTAAAGCCCATTAGGGGGGTCTCAGGGCATGCCCCCCAGGAAGAAAATAATATAAAAACAAAAAGCATTCTGGCACAATTGGAGAAGTTAATTAAGTGTTTTAATAATTGTATTATTAAGTATAAAATAATGTAATATTTGCTTCAGCATTAATTAACCAGGTGTGGCTTGTGAACAAATAACCAAAAAAGACTATTTACTCTTTACCCTGGACAAGCCTATAAAGGGTGAGTTTCCTTTGTTTAGCCTGTGCTGTGTAAATACACATTTTTTTAAATTCTCAAAGTCAATTTTATGTGCATTTTGAATTCATTTGTAATGAATGAAAAACAGGTCCAAACCAGGTCCAAAGTGTATAAACATCCAGATGAAAGATGTACCACAGTTTGAGAACCACTGACCTCTGCAAAGCATTAGCTCATATTCACCTGAGATGCAGCAGCCCCTCCTCTCCTCACTCATCATCCTACTGCTCATTCAAACTACGTTTAGTAAAATAACCTAGGTTTATTTGGGGTTAATTTTTTAGTAAAACATTACAGAAACTGAAGGTTACCACAGTGGATCGCTAATCCAGCTCTAAATAAACGTGCATATTCATCTGATTTAATATAAACACATTTAAATTGTTAGTTTCTCAGTTAGTTTTGAGTCTATCAAAATGAATTCAAAACTCACAGATAGCTTTAACTTCACTCTGTCAGCCTCAAATGTGATATGTATGATATGAAAAATATGTTCTTGTAAAACAGTCTTTACTACAACTGTACTGAACACATGTCCAACACCTGTTTTAACTATTCATTTGTACAGCCCAATAGGCCTGTTGTTTATGAATTAGTCTTTTAGCACAACATCTTCACATCACTTCCCATGCACATCTGAAAGAGGCGGGCCTTATAGTAAAGCATAAAATCAAGAACTGTCAAAGCGCAGCGATATTGGCTCAGTGCATGGCTCAGTGCATGGCTCAGTGCATGGCTCAGTGCATGGCTCAGTGCATGGCTCAGTGCATGGCTCAGTGCATGGCTCAGTGCATGGCTCAGTGCATGGCTCAGTG
>JAVQKC010104131.1:0-17462 GCA_036025475.1 Philypnodon macrostomus | reverse complement strand
ATCTCTCTCACAGTGGACATGCACCTACGATGAAAATTCCAGAGCCCTCCATGACTTCTAAGTGGGAGAAATAGCAAAATAGCAAGGTGTTCAAATACTTGTTTTCTTCACTGTAACTTACAAGTATCCTGCCATGATCTTGGGCTAAAATGAGAACTATTATGTTATATGGATTGAAGACAAGAGAAGACTAAATAAATAAATAGCAGAGCCTATAGGGAAGGCTCATGCAGACTTCAGAATTTATTCTGGTAAAGTGACAAGTATGAGTCATTGCTTTCTCCTACTATTATCATAATGTGAGGATGTGGGCTGGCATGACAATAGACTGTACTTGTATGTAATAAAACATGTCCAATGAATATACTTTATTTAAGTCTATAATCATGTTGGTTACGGCTGTGGATGATAGGATGGTTATTTTGTGGCTAAGTTTAATGTATGACAGACCTGAATGAACCCACTGCTAACCCATATGAACACAGAGAGAGGAAGTACATATATGGATTGTGTAGATTCCCACTTGTTGTTACACTATATTCATGACACCACACCATCCTTGCAGCAGCCTCTTTAAATTCCACTCACACAGATACTGGCTTATGTAATGATGCCTGCAATTCACAGGCAAATAAACCCACATGTTTGTGTAATCCACAGGCATCTGAGAAAAACAAGAGTCCATATAAGTGTGGTCAGGGCAGGGTTTTTGAATGACATTGTGCAGTAATGGTTTAGTACTGTATGTTTGAGTATATGTAAATTGGACAATATCATTATACTCACAATTCTACATATGCTAGTTACTAGAGTTACTATATAAATGCATTAGAGTAAATATAGACTGTTACAGCTGTCTTCCTTCATACAAGTGGTTCTCAAACTGTGGTACAGGGACCATTGGGCTTGGGCTCCTTTCTTTTGCAGTTCCTGGGTTAGACCTGGTTTAGTCCTTATTTAGGCCCCATGTTGGCTTGGTCATGTCCTGGTATAGTCCTTGTTTTGTTGTTATCTATTAATGATTTTTTTTTCTGCAAATCTTTCTCAGTTTAGACCCAGGTTATTCTTAATTTAGGTTTGTTTTAGTCCAACAAAATGGTGCTTGGAGAGAGAACTATTTTAAGTGCTACATGGTACGAACAGTTTGAGAACCACTGCTTTTTACTATTGCCAAAATCCTTATTTATTAATGAAAGTCAGTTAAAAATTATTTTGCTCATAATTGGCTAAAGGGTTTTTGGACACATGGAACATACTGTCATCCCAAAGGCTTTCCTCAATAGGTCTCCAGATATTTTCATTAAACATTTGTAATATTGTCTGCAGTCTGTAGTCTTTGCATTTTTACAGTTTAGGGTGGGGAGATTGTAATGACAGAAATCTTCTCAATGAACATATTGAGGTATACGGTTTGACAGTTAAGAAGACATGTGATAATTTAATGTGTTTTTGTGTGTTTAATTTATACTGAAGTGTCTGAAGACAATTTGTACTATTGAATAAATGGTTTGTCAATAGCTTTTCAAACAAATAACAAATGACGTCAAAGATGTCTGATAAGTTGTCATAGTGCAACACACACAACACTAAATGTACGTGGACTATGTTTTGTGAGCTGCAGATGTACTGCATGTCACTGACTCATCATCTTTGTGTCTGAGAACACTCACGGGAGCAGGATATGGTCGTACTTGAAAAACTGTGGAAATAAAATCACATTGCATAGAACATGAGCTGATGCAAGGTCTTTGAGCAAAAAGAAAAAAAAATAGCAGTAGTAGTAGCGTTTGAAATTTCATGTCACCTAGGAAACAAATGACATAAAACATGTCTGACAATGGTTAGAAACTATTATAGAAAGTACAGTATTGATGTTTGGCAGGAAGCAGCACATAAACAAAATGACAGATGATCAAGGTAGAGGACAATATAGTTAATGTAGGACAAATCATGGAAAAGCAGCAGAGCAGGTCGGGGCCCGGAGGGAAAGGAAACAAGACAAATGGATAAAGATAATGAGGAAACGATGGTAAAACACATGGATTCTGTTGAGTCACCATGTTTATCCAGTTGTTTTGAAATCTGAACTGAGAGACATGGTGCTACTATAAGTAAAAATGATGACAAATTTGCTAGACACAGTTAGATTTTCTTTCTTTACTTTTTGCATATTGAGAATTGAAGTGAAATAGAATGCTATGCTTTATTTGGTATATACCAACATGTATCTTTTGTCTGCATCACCTCTCCATCTTTGAATGGTTTATGTTTCTTATTCAGTCCTATCTTTCCTATTTGTACCACAGGGGGTTGGAGGGATGTAGTGGCATGTAAACCCTCAGGGAAGTTGGACTTATCCAGTGATTTAATATTGATGTGTATATGTATAATGCATTCATTCCCAAGATGGCTGTTAATACTTGGCTTAATTTGTTTCTCTTGTTTAACTGATAAAGCACAACACATTGCAGACAATTTTACAATTTGATCTCAGATTTGGACATTACTAAAATTCTGACATGGTGGGTTATAGTAAGGCCTGGATGGTAAGGATATATATTTTAAATATAGATTCTGACAAAGCTTAACAAAATTACTTGGGTTAATGTTTTACTCATCTGAAAGCTTTCTCTTGGGGCACAACATTTAGTACATAGTATTAGTGGTTGTAAGCTTTTCACATTCACTGCTGCTTCCTTCCTATTTCCTGAGAATTCAATGCTTAAGTGCATTTACGCTACCTCCATGTGACAAATAGCACTTTTGACATTTCTGTGTTTGAGTCCTGCCTGAGCTCTTCATGTGTATTTCCACTCTGTGTCCACGAGCCAGAGCAGTGCAAACAGATGTCAGCTTGAATCAGAGGAGGATGCACCAGCACAGTGACGCCTGGCTGGCAACACAGGAAGAGATTAACAGCGTTTTGATTGATATGGTCGGGTCATGAGACAGGGATGAAGAGACCAGTGAAGGCAGTGGAGATGTGTGATTCATGAAAGAGGAGGGACAGAGAGAGTGCTATAAGTATACCATTATAACAGGGTGTGTGGAAGTGCCTAGGCAGCTGTAGTTGACATGTTTACAGTCAAGTGTGTGTGGAAAGAAACAGGATTTACTATATGTGTACTTTACATTGGCTCGTGGTTTGTGTTCAGACTTGCCTGGAGAGTGACGCTAAATGCATTCTTAGTCAGACTTTTTTAACCCTTTACCAGACTTTGAGAAATTTAGACTTGCACCAAATTCTGAGAAACAAGTATTGTGATTGATGGTTATAAATACTATCACAGCAGTGACTACAGTACTGTGCAATGTTTTATTCAGGTTTAAGACACACTGTTGGGTAAAATGCCTTAAAAATATGCAATTAATTTAGTTTAACAAGTGTTTGAAAGAAACATCTAAATCCAGTCAATGATTCACCTGTACACATTTGTACACAGTATTTGCTCATATCTTTCTTTATGCTAATACCAGGCATACACAGTGATGTTGAGATTATGTTTGTACTGTAGAGTTAAACCTGGTGAAGATAGTCACTAAGTAGAAGCTATATGAGACACTGTAAAAACCCTGAATCCAGATTGAGATCCTAATCCACAGCAAAAATGTATTTCTTGCTCACTTTGTATTTTGGGGTATGACACATATACACACTAAAATCACACATTTTTAAACCATTGCTAATCTACTGCATTTCTTAACATGCCTACAAGATTTGCACCGTATTGTATTCTTGACCACTTTAAATAGGGTTTGAGCGTGGAACCTACATAATTTGCATTCCACCAGACAATTGAATTAGACTGTATAATTACTCTTATATAAGCTTTGTATTTGTGGATGATTGTGAAAGATGCTGAAGAAGTGGCCCTTGTGCTATAACTGCTGTCCCTGTGAGGGGTGACTCACAGCAGATAGGATTTCATTAGCAGATATCCAGATAGAGAAGCCATTGATTTTCACTGAATCAGCAGGAGACACACAACCAGAGACGGGGAAGTGGGAAGCAAGGAATCATGGGAGTTAGAGGTATACGCAAAGACAAAGGCAAGTGCACATCAGTAAAACTAAACCCTACGGCTCAAATCATCTTTAGTCCCTCTGATACTAGTGAAGTGTAGTCAGGAATACCGGTGTGTAGTTAAAGATGGTCGCTATGGAGTTGTATGTAGGTTTATGCCTGTATTTGTTTTAAAATTCACTTTGGGGACAGGGTTGAACGATAAAAACGTAAAATGTTACGATCACAACATCACATTTGCTATTACAGCATTGAGCAAAGTAGACAACTTTCTCTGCAATTGAGAAAGTCACTTTACCAAAAAGAAATTCACAATACAATGATAATTCATTTTTGGCAGATTGTCATATTATAAAAAGGATTAATATTGCAGTTTTACACACACCTATTAGGTGATGAAAAATATATGTTTCTCTTTTTTTGGTTTTGTATCAAGTCCTTTGAATAAGTTAGGTGTCATTGGTGACATATACAATACAATCCCGTGTTTCTCCAGTTTTGGAGATTGCAGAGGTCTGGAAGGCTCAGAGTGCTTTTACTGATGCGGACATGCCTTAGGTTTGTTGTGATGTCACTCAATGTGACTAATGTTATCCAACAACTCACTTAATTAGATCATATTGTAAAAGCATTGTGGCAGATAGAAAGCAAATGATTGATACATTATTTGATTAGAAATGGTAGTGCTGGTAATGAACATTGTGAACTGACTCTTGCTGTGTCATGTTCAGGTAAATGTGAAATCTTGTGGTCGTGCAGATTGGTCCAATTGAACAAGACGAATGGAGGAACAGGAAGTGCCTCAAAGTTAACCACTGTAACTTCCCATCACAGGACTTTGTTTAATGACTGGTCTCAAATGTCTTTCCAAACTGTTTGTTTTTTCAGGCAATGTTAATGAGTGTTGAAGGATAACAAATACTTATGTCTGACCGGCTCTTCTGTACACAGGCTGAGGGCTGTTTGAACCAGAATCACAAGATTTTTTTTTTACTTTTCCTTTGAGCGAGTCATAAGGCTTTCTGCAAATAGTTTCATTGTCAACAGTTGTACAAAATATGAGGAGGCTTGAGGTCTATTGTAATCCTTAGTTTAGAGAATTATCAGCAAACTTTATAATGTGTGCATGTAGTCTAACGCTAATTATTATTCACATTATTTTTCATCAACATTTGGCTCTGTAATAGTAGGGTAAGTAAGTAAGTATGCTGAATATATAAGAATTTATATCATATTGAGTTTGAAACTATACTTAACTATTCTTACTATTGGATCATTATCCACTTATCATTATTTTAACATACTAATGCATTGCATTAACAAACAGTAATTTTAAGTGCAACCTATTTATTTATGTCTGTGCTTCACTCTTAGTATGCTCTGTTTATTGCCCTGTTTTGCTCTTTGGGGCTGCTTACTTGGAACAAACCCATTACTTTCTAATAAGGGCCTGCTCTACCTCTTTTGTTGCTGTCCCGGTGCATTATGTAAGATGCCGTCACTAAGGACAATACATGTGTTTCAGCACCTTTGTTGGAGCTTACACAACATGCCTACTTAGCAGGACATTGTAAGTGTTTACCTATAACATTGAGTACATGGTGATTGAGATAAAAAAAAGTTGTACATAAAATGGCTACGGGTTGGCACCAGTAGAAGAAACAATAGTTATTGATGCTTGCACCAGTGTGGACGTTATGCACGTATATAAGACTATATTGGTATGGGGCGGGAATTTCTGGTATTTCCAAGCCTTTAAGACTAATACCTTAATGATGTACTGAAGTATAAATTGTACTTGAGTAAGCATATGGATACTTCAAAATTAGAGATCCACCAATCTGGCTTTTTTTGTAATGTAATGACTCCTAGATAGATATTCAAGTAAATATAACTACGTAATTGTCACTTGTTACTACAATTCTCTGGTATTAGGGTGGTCTGTAATTTACAAAAACAGCTCATTATAGCAGAATGTTTTGAGGGTGACATTGGAATTTTGGTCAGTTCCCTCAAAGTGCTTCCATATCTTGTTCATTGTGGTTTTTCTTTGCATTTCCTGAGCTCTTTCCCTCTTCCTGCCACTTGGCCTTAAAAGCCCCTCTTTTCTCTTTGGACACAAATAACACTTGACCTTTTAATGAAGTTAGGGGTCAGCTTTTTGAGAGCGAAGATTGTGGGAAGATACATTCAGAGGTTTTTGTTATAATGGTCCTGGGATAGTTAGAAGGAGATTGTTTGCCAAAACCAAAAATTGCCCGAGCCTATAATCTGGGTGTGAACAAGGGAGGGGTGGACCGAGCCTAACCCAGACTGAGATTAGATTGCAGGGAGGTCTAATCCACAAGAATTTGGGGCAGCTTTTTAGGATCCTGTCTCAATTAAAAGGCTCTAAGTACAACTGAGTATCCAGCCTTTGTGTCTGGGTTGTTCTTTATCTTCTGTGGCCTGCCCCTCATTTGTCCCCATTTTCATAATAGTTTATTTTTTACAAACAAAGTCATTTCCTGTGTTCCCTCGGGGGTGCTGCTGAAGATGTTACCAGGCCACATTTGAACAACTGATATCAATCTCCTGCTTACAACCAGCCTGCAGTGCTGCCTATGGCTCATGCAATTTTGTTTTATTTTTGGAATAATTGCTAGCCATACAACACAAACTAAAATAATGTCTTTTGCAAAATGTTCAAAGAAGGCTGTAATTTAGAAGAGGAAATTGAAAGTTGACTTCTTTTACCTGATTGCTCTAGTCATTATTGATTTGTCATAAAAACAGCACATTAGAAAGACAAATGTAAAAAATTCACATGATAGTATCTATGACCACAGTCACTTAGTTTATGGGCCCTGATGTAAAGCATTGGCGTCATAAAGGAACTGTCCTTCGATAGCTTTAGTGCGAGAGCTTGTTGATTTTATTATCATCTAATGACTGACCATAAACTGTATCCTTTACTACTGGTGCATGCTGAGACCACAACTGTTGAGATTCTACTGCGTGTACACACATTTGTGAGGAAAAAACTAGTTGATTATCTATCAAAGGCATCTTTAAGTCTCATCTTCTTTCCATCCATCCTCTCGTCTGTGAATCACTGGTCACCCACGCTGGCATTAAGACACCCAAGCTTCAACCTCTCTAAAATACTTGGTTCAAAGTAAATCTCCAGACAGTTGTGTCATGTTTATTCAGCTTTATATTGGTTTAAAAACATTTTTTATAAATAAAATAAAGAAAGGTTTCACCGTATAATTGTCAAGGGGTGGACTGTTAGGACTCTCAAGGCAGCTAAAACTCACTTTTATTCGGTTTACAAAAGGCAGGAACACGGGGAACAAACAAATACAGAACTGACCTGGAACAACGCAGAGTGTATACACAGGAGGGGGAGACAATAGGACACAGGTGAGACGCATTAGGGCGGGGCAGGCAGTCACTTAGGAGGGAACAGGCAAGGGCAGGAAGAAACACAGGAACGAGAGGAGAGGTCAGACAGATGACAAAATAAAACAGGAAATGTACAGAAGACACACAGGACTGTTCCATAACCCTGACAATAATACATAGAAACTGATAAATCCAAACTAAGTGTCTTTTTTCAATGAATTAAATGTATTTCTAGAACACATTTAAAAACAACCACTGTTGACCAAAGTGCTGTAAGACATGAATTATAATTTGACAGTCATTTTCAATAATAAATCCTGATCGATATGCGACTGCAATTCAGCTGAAATGAAGCACAACAAATGAGATCATGTCTCCGTGAATATTACCTTAATGGGGAGTGTAATTTTACTCTTTATGGCTAAAACTTAAAATAAGCCATAGGCAACAGTATAAGGTGAAAGTCTGACATCCAAATTTGTTTTTGTTTTTATGGTAAACAGTCCCAATGTATATATTTTAATTAGCTTTCCATAAAATACTGAAACTGGACCAACTGGACCAAAAGGACAGACCAATGGGGAAAATGCTTTGTATATGAAACCGGTTTATTTTGTGTTTTTAACATTTTTGGTCAGTGGCTAGTGGTTGTGGTCTCCTTTTATTGAAGATCTCTTTTTCTGTTACATATGGTCTTAAGTAAGTCTTTGTCTGGAGGCCATGAGGCTCTGTCAATAAATGGATGGAGAGCTGCAGAAATACATTTCACTCTGTCTTTGTGTTGAGTAACCACTGTTAACGGCTTTTATTGGCTCTGTGGCAGGGACATCGACAGCATAGTCCTTGTATGTGCTATTTAGAGCCTGAGGACGGCAGCTATAAGAGGTCACTATTGACACAAGATGTGAATGACTGAGCGGAAATGGGGTGGAAGAGATGAATCCTGTAAAGTAAGTCTGGTTGCATACTGTAGCAGATTGCATTCATAGTCATCACTGTTTTAGGCATATAAATGGGCCTTATCATGCTCACTGAACTTTTCTACCATGTTGTGATGTTTCATTGTCCAAAACATACCTATTTTGCATTTGCTAATATTTTTGAGCTCCAGTTGAAACGCCCTTAAATAAGGCTCAGAACGCCAAACTTCAGCTGAGTCCTCAATGAGATGAGCCTAAAAGTCGGCGGTACTGTGACTGTTACTGTGTGTAAAAAAATTAATCAGCGGCTGCCATTCCATTGAAGTTCCCTACCGCTCTCAACCTTGGTTTCACAACTTTCTATTGTTTGCATTTGTTGTAGTAGTGGAGTGGGTGTGGCTAGCAGGGAGAAAAGGGGCTTCAAAGGGACAAAATATATACGGTATATTTTATAAAATGCAAGACCAAAGGTAAAGAACTCCAAAAGCTAGAAAAAATTATTATAGATCCCCTTTAATTTAATTATAATTGTTAGGCATGTGTTATACCAATACATAAGTTAATCTTAAATGAAGCCTTTGTACATCTGAATGCATCATCTCTCATGGTCAAATCTTTTTTATTCATCCCTGCGCCAACAGCTGGTACATGCTGCATTATGATTTCTGGCTCTGACCCACTTTTACTCGGGGCTGACGTCATTCAATGTAACGTCTTTTTCAATCGGTGCATCTGGCACTAACAGATCTCCTTATTGTATGTGCTTTGTGTTTATCTTTGCACTGGGCTCATGCCATGGTTGCAGCAAGCGTCACCGTTGATGGCTCAGTTCTAATTTTAGGCACAAACGCAAACCGACACCACCTCTTTGTCTTTTCTGTTCCACATTCACACATTCACACATTTCCACATACACACATGCGCGCAGACACACACACACACACGCACGCACACACACACACACACACAGACACACACAGGATAGGAGCTGCAGGTGGTGCTTGACACATGACATTTTGAAGGTTTCCTCTGCCTTTTCCATGCCAGGGCCTCTTGACTTCAGTTGGTGCTGATATTTGATGAGTCAGGGGACATTTCCATTCAGAGTGCCCTGTTTCAGCAGGTTATCTCCATATTTAGTAAACGGAAGGAAGGACACTGAGAGTAGCAAAGAAAATGGATGAAGAAAATAATAAAATCACTGTCAGATTTTTAGGAAAGAGACTCTGTTACATCAAAAATTTTATTTTTTATTTTGACCATGATAGTTAAAATATGCACATGAACAGCTTGTGTTGCTTTGCTTTTGCTAGTTCCTACTTTCGACTCGGGTGAAGATGGATTAATCATCTAAATTGAAAACATAAACCATTATGGTACCGTATTTTTTTTTTTTATTTGATTGAAAACTATCAAACAGGACTGTTGTAGTTATTGTCTTGATCTATGTCTTCTTGAGTCTATGTCTACACATAATTTCAGTGTTTAGAAACTACACATGTAGACATGGCTTTTTGACTGATACATGAAATCTTTTTGTGCTTTTTTTTTTCTCCACCAAATTTATTCTAAATGACTGGGAATCGCTGAGCACTGTCTTTCTTTCAGCGTGTTTTGACTTTTTTTACTTAAAAGGCATGTCTGTGTACATCATGACTGACATACAGTACATGGTTTGTGCAAGTTAGTATAAGCTTCTCTAAATATTTCTATAACTAATTTTTTCTGTACTGTAGCAAATAATTAAGTCACCTTGAGGTTTTGTGAGGGCAAACAAAACAGTATATAGAAAGTCCCACATTTTTGTATGTCTTATTATCTTCTGTCAGATGACTGTGACTAATTGATGCGCACCATTCCTTCGTCACATTGCCACTTCCTCATCTTCGATCAATGACTCACTTTCACGACACAATACCCTCTTTTAAAGCCCTTGTTTGCAGTTGTCCTACCTTACTTTCTGTTTAAATATAACATATGCGCCCTACAGGTCTAACTCACTTCTTGTGTCTGCTAAGGTTCATTAAAGCCAGTCTACCAGAAATATTTTTTCTGTCTTCCTGCTGTTTCTGGCCTGGCCCTGCTGCACCCCTCATTAGCTGTGGCCTCATGTGCAAACCTGTCATTCTGCCAGAGCACAACCACATGGTCCGCATCGCTCGCTCAAACGTGATGCTAAAATATTGACAGACTTACAGGAAATCCTCTGCTCATAGTAATGCATTATAAGCTTTGGTGACAAACTAAACTGCATGCAAATCAAAACACAACCAAAAGCATTATAATGTTATATTTACAAGCCAACAGCCAAGGACATCCCTCATGCTAATTTCAACTAGAAAGCACTTGAAAAGCACAGACCTCCTCCAAGGCAGCTAATTTACCTACACACTCTTAAAACAAACTGTTCTAATATTCTAAATCCTTCAAATCATCTTAATACAATGAGAGGTTACCAAAACCACAGAAACAACACTAATATAAAAACAATGTCATCAAAATGTTATACACTAACACTGTTAGTAACTGCTGCTCATCTGTTTACGTTGCACTTTCTGTAATGGATGGGGGAGGGGAGTCCAGTCACTGTATTGATTCAGAGTTTGTTGGTCCTATTCTTTTGAAAAAATCCTGGATCCAGACGGGAATCGAGATCAGTCAGAAAAATCCAATTCAAATCATTTGTTCCTCGTGTCATTTCTGACATTCCCTGAAAATGTCATCCGAATCCGTGGATGCCAAACGCTACCGAAAACATTACCTCCTTGGCAAAGGTAAATGGTTTTATTGGTTATCTGAGCTACTGTACTGTTGCTTTTCAATGATCTCTTACCACTTTCTGACCTATGACTTTTGCCCACTGAATTGCTGCACACTGGGTATCTTTTTTTTAATTATCTGTACACTCCAGACATGGTTGTATGTGAAAATCTGGCCAACAAACATCACCAATGAACTGTACTTGTTGTCTGGATAAGAAATAGCAAAAGCTTGATTTGTCCCTGGGGCCTTGTCTTTGATGTGTGTTTTTAAGCCATCACTCTCCACTCTCCTCCGTCCCTCACCCCAGCTGTGTTCTTATACTCTCTGCTTACTATGCACAGCAGCAGCACATGTCCCCATTCAGGCTCTTAAGTGGCTGGGCCCGGCCTGCTGAACCTGGCAGCTATAACCTCTTCATCTCTTCTTCTTTTTAACACATTGTTGGAAGGTTTCCCAGAGCCCACAGCCTGGAGATAGCGCCTAAACAAGGCCTGTTTGGGTGGCCTGCCTGTCGTAGAAGTAGTAGGGCATATAAACTTTTGTACGTGCTGGTTGACATGTTTGTGTGTACAAGAACAAATCGATAGAGTCTAATGCTCCAGGAAGAGGCATACACAGGAAAACCCAAAATAGGAGCATTGCAGGGGCTTAACCGTGTTAGTTAAAGATATGGCGCTTTCTTAATACAATTCTCGGGTTGTACAAAATGTATTCTTCTAAAAAATAAGTGAAATGTTTTTCCTAGAAAGAACATTGATTTTGCTAGGGCTGGACAAAAATAGAAAAAAATGCAATGTGCAAAAACTATGCTGAATATTGCTATGACAATATATAAATGGACTTAGGACCCAATCGAGACCACTTATAAGACATTTAAAACATTGTTTTGTTGGCCACCACAATTTTTATTGCACTGACCAAGCATTTTGAGAGTAAATATGTCAGATGGTGGACTATAACTATACTGTGCTACAGTAAGCCCAACCAGGGACTGGAGTCGAGAATTAGCTTGAGCTACAAACTCTATATGCAGAACATCAGTCAAATACAATAAATAAAAAGATATTTCGCTATTGTCATAATAACTATACATTTGTAATTGTGACAACATTCAAAGTAGAAGTATGATTTCTTTTAACCTAAAAAAGTTGTATTATTTCTTTTAAAGCATTGGGAAACTCCAGACTGAGCCTCACTCCAGGGCATAGTGGTGGTGGGGGCATGTGCACATAGTTTAATAATGGCATGTATAATTGTAGTGTTTGAAGGTGGTGCTGTTTATTGAAGCCAGTTTTGGGCGAACCTCTTGCTGTAGATTGAAGGGCGGACCGCACTGGGCTGTAATCACAACACACTCTGACTGGTCATTTTTATGTTCAGGCTGTTTTCACTGAGACACTTTTCAAAGTTATTTTAGTGTTTTAGTGTTCTGAATATGTACCAAAAAGTAAACCTTCACACCTAGAACAAGATCAGAAACTATATGGGTTTCTAAGGGACTTAAAACTGAATCTGATCAAAACTAAGTCAAAATAGGTTTAAAAAAGGTTTAAACCAGCACTTCTAAAAATGTTGAATGCTCTCTAGTTTAGCGGCTACATTGCTGCTACGTTTTGCATTTTTGCTTTATCATCCATTTCCTATACCTGGTTTTATGTCCTCCTGTTTTTCTTATTTGATAAAATTACATTACTGCGTCTTGAGGAGAAACCACTAATTATGTTAGCACTTGAGCTAGCATCCTCTGAGCCCTGAACGGAAGTCATTAAGTCATTAAACGTTGTGGTTCTTTCCCTGTTATTTCTCTCCCTTTACTACCTCTTTTCATGGACAGTCATATATTGCAAAAATGTATTTCAACCATAAACCCTACCTTAGACATAGACAACTAGTTTAGCAAATCTGGGAGCTTCAGGGAGTGTTTATTTTATCAGAGATTTCAGAATGCATAACCTAATGGCAAGTGGCTATCTAAGGTAAAAAAATATATAAATGTATTTCATCAGTTGCTCATTGCAAATTGTGTAAAGAATATAAAACCTGAGTATAATCACCCTTTTAACAAAACACTCTTTCATTGTCACTATAGTAAACCTGTCAGGGGTAACAGAAGGGCAGCACCGACTTCATAGTGAAAAGAAAACAGCCTCAGGGCAAATCAAGGCAATAGGAGTGAGCTATGGACGGATGACGTGACATTTAGGCCTTCAGATGTGTTGGTGTCGGTTCAAAACAGGGTTAAGGTGGCGTAATGGAAAAACTGAAAATCAAGATAACGCTCAGATTAAACATGGTACAAAAAGTAGATGAACAAAGGTCATGGATCTAATTAATGTATTTATCCATCATGTGTGGATACTCATCTGCTGATCTAGCATTAAGTAGCACTAAATAAATGACATATTTGGTCTTTGGATTTGCCAATATGTTAAGATGCATTATTAACGCATATTAAAAAAACACAATAGTTCCAGTTGTGATTGTGTCTAGGTGGTTTTCTGAACAAAACAGTATATATTATTTTTGCATCCATGTTTTAGTAGGTTCAATTATACTTATTTACTCATTAACTCCAGCTAGTGTCAAATGTGTGATGATTGATTGATTGATTGATTGATTACAATTTGTGTACAACATACTGTACTTACTGATCTTTGTGGAATCCAAAAAAGATGATATCCTGCTCTTAAAAATCTTGATTTCCACTGCTTCTAATCTACAGATGAAAAAGTTGGACATGTTTTAGATGATCATGTACTTAAACCACGTGCTTCCACATTACAATTGTTCAAGAATCTATATTTTTACAATAAGCTGTGTGTGAAAGACTTTTATTAAGTCCTTGGTTGGCCTTTATTAAAATTCCTAACAAAGTTGCATTCTTGGAAAAAGTGTGAAATGACTCATATTCGTAGAAAGGCTCTGAGCTATCTGCATTAAAAAGTGCTACATACCTTTGCATATGATTGTACCGTACAAGGAAAAAGTCTTTGTATCTATGTACGTCTATTTGACCCGGGATAGTGGCTGTTTAGAAGGGACAAGTATGAAGGCTTTTGCTGCATGTTATTGTGCCCTTGTTTGGGTAGTGTAGTACATGATATCTGGTCTGGATATTCTTGTACTGGGATATTGAAAAATGACCGTAATGATCATAATGGTGATCATGGAGTTGGAAGTCTAATCAATTGAAACAAGCTTAAGATATATTGTCTTGTAGATTTACACACAAATGATGTCTTGGGAGTTAAAAGTGGGTCGTTGAAGGGTTAATATTCTTATTTGAAGGTTAGATACAGTTCTAATACACAAAATGCTGAAGCAAATTAGTTTTTGGGTTTTGTTTTTATAGTAAGCCAAGCTAGTCATAAAACTAGCATTGATGGAAAAATAAGTACATAATAAAAATCACAATTGTAATAAGCTATTCCAATTCAGTTTCCAAAATGTTCAGCCTTATACTGAAATAATAGAATGTGTGTGTGTAGATTAACTGTTGTTCTAATGTTCAAGCCAAATAAATAATCTTAATAAATGTCTAATGACAGATTTTGATTTGATGCTGTAATGATGGCCCTTGTCTTTAATTCATGAGCAGGGTCAGTCCTGGTGTTGAATTTGAGAAGAATGTCCCGCACCAGACAAGGATTGCGATACCTTGTGTGTGTGTGTGTGTGTGTGTGTGTGTGTGTGTGTCTTTTGTGTGTGTTGATGTGTTTCTTGTGTGTTTGCTGGTTGTGCTGAAGCATCAGGTTGCAGCTCACAAACCCAGAGCTTTTCTGAGGTATGAGGAAGAGGTAGTTGGTGGTGGGAGGATGTGGTGAGTGGGTGACCGTCTGAAGAGGAAGAATGAGAGTTAAGGAAATATTGGAAAGGAAATGGAGGGAGACAACTGGGCTTTTATTCTGGGTAAGATATTGTTCACATAATAATGTTTGCAAAGGTTCTTTCTCAATACATTATTATTACTTTTACACAATGGAAAATACCAGCTTTAATATAAGTGTTGGTAATTTTGTTAAATATTGGGTGAAATAACCATGCTTTCTTCTGCATTTCATCAGAATTTATTGCAATCAGTCACTTTGGTTTATGTTTTTCCTAGTGTCTGATGGTCTGTTGGTATCACTGTAAAGAAGTAATGGTTAGATGTTCAGTCACGGATTTTTGTTTTGTATATACAAACTGGATTAGGGGCCAGAGATCGTAATAATTCTGCATGAGGTTAGTAATGTAACAAATTATTAGTAATAGTAATAGTAGTTAAGGGCTTTGTGGATTGAGCCTTTACATTAGAACTAGATTCTTTGTTAGAATCAAGGTCTAAGTTTTGTAGCTCTTTATATTTTGTATGTGGTATTCAAATTGGTGAGTTCATTTTATAGTGAGTGACTTGTTTTCTCATTGCGTCCATGTGTGTCATGACCATGTTATAAAATCGACTATGTAAAGCATATATAACGGTCTCTCCAATCTATTGCTGTCTGTAGCTATTGCCTATTTTATACCTCATTGATTCTTCGCCTAATGCATCAGAAAAGGTGTCTGGAGTATTACAAGGCCATCAGTCTGCTGTCTTGGTTTTAAGAGCGAACAGTTTTTGGCTTCAGAAGAATCGATGTGGCTATAGTTGTTCTATTATTCATGAATTCGATGCTTTTATCTCTCAGACGATGCTGGACAGCTCATCCCATGTAACCTTTGCTTCACCAAATGATCAACACCTTTTAGTTTCGTCTTGTTACAGCAAAAGCAGTAATCTATGGTTTCTCTGATCTTTTTAGGATTGAAAAAACGTACCAGGAAGGCCTTCGGGATACGGAAGAAAGAGAAAGACAATGACTTTGCGTAAGTCTAGAGCTTGAATATTTGATGAACATAGTTTACATCCAGTGCCTTTGTTATAGTTTTCCTGGCCACTTTATTAGAAAGACCTATGTTGACCTTGGTTGCTACTAGTGACAGTTTAAACGCTTGATTCCTATCATCTCAAACCAATCTTGCCTTTCTCTCTAACCTTTACCAATATGCCCACAGAAAGGCCACTCGCTGTATATTTTGGTTTTCCGGACCATTCTCTGTAAACCCTAGTGTCTAAAATATCCACAATAGCCACTGTGCCACATTCAAAGTCAGTCAGCTATATTTATCTCTTGGTAGGTTTGTCTTGAACATTTTGGAAATCCGAAATACAATTAAATTGCTGACTGATTACCAGTTTGGCTGGTCTACCTAAAGTGGCCAGTATATTTATATTGCAGTGTTTTTATCCATAGTCCATTAATACCCGATTTATATATTACACTAACCATTTCAGAGTAGCTAATTTTGAAGAGCATTTATTAATTATTTCTTTGTCTCTAATAAACATTAATAAGCCTTACTACAGTATGTTAGACTGTGAATTATTGACGAACCCTCTGAAGAGGCTTGTAATAGGTTTTTAATGAATGGTTGAGTAATTAGCCAGGCACTTGATATTAAAATGGGAAGCTTACATGTCGACTTTCCTTTTTTCACAGGGGGTCCCCGGACAGAGAAGGAGTAAGTGACAGAAAATATTTATATTCATCATTCAATTGATTCATTAAGTCCTAAATATACGTGTTTGTTTTGCCTTTTTCTATATCTACCAGGAGCCACAAGAGGTTGAATCGGTACTAAATGTAGTTCTTAATGAGCATAGTTTTTAGATTAGAAGTCTGCACTTTGTAGACTGTACGTTGCAGTCGTTTCTGTAGATAGATTTTTCACCCTTTAGTCTTGCTGAAAGCTCACAATGTAGCAAGTAGAAGAAAACCAAAGGACGGGCAGTGTCCTTTTCTACACTCCCATAAGAGACCTAAATATTAACACAATATTAAAGTCTCTCCATGTGATTAAATCTAGCTGTAGTAGTAGTCAAAAGTCATACATTAAACATAATTATAACTGTCTCAATTTAATGTTTATTTTTTCTCTTTTTCAGTCTCAGAAAAGGACGAATGGGGCCCCAAATGGCTTTTATGAAGATATTGACTGGGAAAGATTTGTAAGTTTAGCTTTAATGCAAAATAGCTGCAATTTTACCATAAAATTAATTAAACTAATTTACTATTTATCACTTACATTCTATGCACAACACATGATTTTGACTATAAACTGATATTTTATGTTCTCGTGCACGCCATATATAGCCATGTATTATTATCGTCAATATCCAAAATGCTCATATAATGCATTCATTTTACTGGTGATTTGCTGATTTGCTGAAATCTAGGGGTAATTATGGACTCAGACTTGGATTTTAACAGTCACATTAAATCTATAATATCAGCTGCATTTTACCATCTCAAAAACATTTCTAGAATCAAAGGCATACTGTCTAA
>JAVQKC010104113.1:0-26740 GCA_036025475.1 Philypnodon macrostomus | reverse complement strand
TAACTAAATATGTTGGCATAATAGAATGAAGTTTTAAAACCAAAACATAATCAAATTTCGTGCAACCGATGTCCATAATTCAATTATGTAAATCCAACAGACTTTTTTTTTCAGTGTGTCCTCCCTGTGCTACCATGGGTCCTCCCCAGACACTCTGCTTTCCACATAATGTCCAAATATATTAAGCACATTTTGTAAAGCTATGCTGACTGACACACAATCTACGAAAGGAGCCTGCATGCCCTTCCTGTGTTACTGTGTGTTCTCTCCAACTACTGTCCAAATACATTTATATGAACTGATGAATGAATGTAAGAGTGAATTGTTGTATCAAGTTTATGTTAGCCCTGCAACTAATTGGCTATTGGCCACGTCTAAGATTCATAGTTTCTGAGATAGGCTTTACTCACCAATGTACCCCATGAATATGAAAATGGCAAACAAATCATGAACAAAAGATATGATTTTACCGCTTGTTTGTACGGCTCCGTCTTTCTGCAGATATATTATATAGCACCATACCCTTAAATATACCGTTATGACCAGAAAATCCGCTTAATCCAAAATGATTACAGCTCATTTTCCAGCCAATTTTACGCATCTGTCTGGATTGCAAGTTCCATAGCTTGTAACAGAAAATAAAGGTTTCTCTTGAAGCTATGTAAGCTGAATAAATATAAAAACTAATTTGATCTGATTTGTATTGGTCTTGTCAAAGAGACCTTCAAAGTGTTGCACAGAACAGTCCATTGTCCTCTTGTATAGCAGATTTGGTCTTGTTAATTACCAATGCATTCTTGGCACAGTCACAATAAACAGTTTCCCAGTATTTCAAAGGGGCCTGGAGTCTGGTCACTTTTAGGACAGTGGATGAAATAAATGCGTTCAGATAACACAATTTGTACGCATTTTTATTTTTGTTTATTTTTTTAGATCTGGTTTACACCATTTCTGGTAAAGTTAAGACTTGGTTTAGACTTATAGTTTGTATTATACGTAGTCCTGGTTTAGGTTATTCTTTGAGCCCACATTTATATCTACCTATATAATCTTATATGCCTTGTTTATATGTACTATTGATTATACAAGGCTATGTTTTTTCAGCTCATATCACATGTTCCCTGGTCTCTGATGATCTCAAACATCAGAAACTCACGCAGGACTGTCAGATTGATCCAAAAACATGCAGCAAATCTGAACCAGCTGATGCACACGGGAGACAAATTCACCATGGGTTCAGCACAGTCTTTGCAAGAAGGTAAAAACGATGCTATGAATAACTAGTAGTATGTTTATTTTTAGTTTATACATTAGCTTAACTTGTATGTAACTGCATTTATATGTAAAGGTACTTTTCAGATTTTTATCAACAGAAATGTAAGGACAGTCATCTACTAATCATCATTGAACATGAACATGCCCAGAACGAGAAAGAGTAGCCTTTGAGGTAAGTGATGGACTAAGATATGTTGGATAAGGTCAACTATCTCTGAGTGGAGTCTGCATGTCCTCCTTGTGTTACAGTGGGTTCTCAGCGGTTGCCTCCAACTGCTTAAAGTCTGGCGTGTTAGGAGAATTGGTGAATTTAAATACCCCTGGTGAATGAATGGTTGGCTGTCTGTCAGCCTGTCAGCCTTGCGACTTATTGGGCATTGTCCTAAACCCCACATAAGGCCCATCATATCTGGACACTAGTCACCTGCAACCCCAAACAGGAATGTGAATAAAGGAATTGATACAATGGTCTTGGTGACTCACCAAATACAAAAATATGTGTTATATATGTTCTAGCTTTAATTGAATAGGTTTGAAGTTTATTGGTAATAATAATAATTTCCAATTATCAGAAATGTCCTCTGTATAAACGTACAGGTTAGACAGACAGCAGAGAAGTAAAAGAAATCAGATCGATACTAGTTCCTCCATATGAAAACAAACACTGGCACTGACATCTCCTGGACAATATCCGCACTGCAGCTGTCTCACCGTAGAGAATGTAGTCTGGGTACAGTACGGATTGGTTTGGTTTATGTGCACCGAAAAAAGATCTTTGTCTGATTTGTTCACATTGTCTCCAGCTGTGCAACAATTGCAGTTATTTTTGTTTTGAATGTTTATTTGTTCTTTGTTATTTGCATCAATGATGAAGACCATAAACAAGACCACCTTAAAAAAGAAATATAGATAGAAATATAGACTGTATAATGAATTCAAATAATAAATGTATGTAAAATGTGTCATGTTTGTAATAATTGAACCTTTAAAGAAAACTATAGAAACATTGCATGCATTGAGCCTATTTTGTCTCTCGCTGCTCTTGTTCTCTTGAAACTACTTCCTTCTCACCGTAGGAGTTTGCCGTTTATATATTTCAGACAATGACACATCAAAATTCCCCTGCTAAAACAGTGACTCACAAATGATGGTGGAAATTACCAAAGACACTAAACGCATCGTCAAAGGATGTGACTGTGTTTCTACACTTTACCCACTTTGTGTAAGTTTAGCTGCTTCTTTATCTGGTGACATGAATAAGGATGAGACAGTGGTTTTGGTGCATTTATTTACATTTACAAATATTATTAATAATAGTAATTCATTGTTATTATTATATTTCCGGCTTCATTTGTTTGTTGTTAGACTTTCTGTGCAGTAATATTTTCAAATATACAAAACATGGTTGATCCCCTTTTACAGATAACATTGCCACATTCTTTATCACTGGTTCTCACGTAACTCTGGTGTCTGGTATCTGATGGCCACTTCCTTTGATATAATCTTGCACAAGTTTCTTAAAATTAGTAACTTGTAACAAAAGTACATATTATTTTTGTTCATGTAATAAAACAAACAAAGAATAATAAATATGGTTTCTACATTATCTCTTGAAGTACCTTGAAATTTCATGTTTACTTGAGTTTGAATGCATGAATGCAAATTCACTCTCACGGAAGACATTCCTTCAACGGATCAACAACTGAAAAGTTAGAGAAATGTTTATTTAATGGCGCATATCTAAGGTTGAATGGGTTTATTGGGTTTAATGGGTACATACAGTACAGAATCACATACACTGAAAAACATAAAACGTTGCTCTACTTACAAATTGTAAGTCATCATTCACACCAAGGGTTTGTAGATCCAACTCAATGATGTGCATTAAACTCACACGGACTAGTTCACATTTTGAGATGCTGTATTTTTTCTTTTGGCTTATTGCAAAAAAATACTTCTGTCAGCTTTAATCCACACATTCTAGATTGTATTTGAGATTTCTTAAATTGCATCAATGTGAAATAGTCCTTGGGAGTTTAATGCACATATTTCTACTTCAACACAGGTAGAAGTACATATCCATATAAAATAGAATCATATTTAATAAACACAGTTATGTAGATGACCTAGTCACATCTGAGAATGTCCTGTAGTTCACATTATTCTGAAATACTATGAGACACATCACTGTAAGAAGCAAAATGCCAACAACCAAATCTTGCTGGTTGCTCTGTGCTTTCTCGTGAAATGAAATACTTTCATTATATCAGCAGTGACTTCTCTGATGATAGAGATATGTTAAATATGTGTTCATTATTATACTGTTAATGTCTGCATTCCACAACTCCATCTGGCAGGGCCCCCACTGGAAGTGTTTGCAAAAGGAGAGGCACTTGCAGTAGTTTGGTGGTTACTGTAAGATTGCATTGCTATGTAGTTACAAGGGCTGACTTTGCTGGATATAGGTTTGAAATGACTCTAGTTAAACTTGAAAAAGGGTTTGCAGGCTGGGCTCTAATCTGTCCATATAAACAGAAACACTCAGTACCTAGCTTCACACATTTCTGATTCATTTCTTTGCCAGAGAGTCCACACAGGTCCACACAGACTCTGAGGGCATCACTTCAGTGGAGCTAACCCAAATTTCAGACGGGGGAAGACGTTAGCGTGCAAGACAAAGAAGAAATGATAAACAATGGAGAGTTGAAAGTATAGATACAGGAAGTGTTTTTGGATGTGGCCATTTTAACACAACAACATAACAAACTGTCTGGGCGTGGGAATTATACAGTTATGTTCAAAGTCCTAGTGGTGGTGAAGGAAGGGGTCAGCAAACTGGACAGAGCAATAAATACAGACATAACCAGTTTGAAAAGCTCCGTGAATGCGTCCCATGTTCCATAATTGAGAAATAGAAATCGGAAAGACACTGGCAAAACAAATTGGGTTTAATAAGTTTCAATGAGAAAAATGACTAAACCCCTCCATTTACCAAGGATTGGAACCAGCACAAAGAACACCGAGAGAATACCCAGCTGCTGCCTTATGAAATAGGAAGATTGCATTAATTCTACCAATATGCAAGTCTGAAAAAGGAACATTTATGGTTTTCACATTCAGTTTGAGCTTACAGGAAACTTAAAGGGTGCAGTCGTGCCCACAATCCTCCAGTGAATCCACACATGGTTCATTTGAAAAGGCCTTCAACTGAAAGGTATTCTTCTTGATACAGTACAGTCTGAAATGGCAAAATATTATAAAGAAGAACTTTGTAACGTGAGCAGTTGCCAATTTTTACATACTGTACTGTACATCTGGGGTAGGCGTTGAACCTCACCACGTCTTAGCATTGAGCTGTTCATAGGCCTACAGATCTGTGAACATAGCTGTTCAAATAAAATTAAATGCGATACTAGTAACCTCAAATAAGAACTGAGATTCTATTCGTGCCTCACGATTATTACAGTTCATTCCTTATAAGCAAAGTGTTATGGAACATGCTCAAATATAGGTCCAGGGTGCATCATTTTACATGGATAAGAGGTGATATATCTAAAGCCGAAAATATAGACTTTTCTCACGTTGTGCTATTTTGTGTTCGTGCGTAAAGGCGCATACAGCCACATCAACGTTATCATTTCAGTAAGGCTTTGTTGGTTCAACTCAAACTTGAATCGCTGTGCAGGCTTCACACTGTAGTTTCAGATGTGCCTGTGGGAGGAAGGCGTGATCTTCCGCGTTGTAGCTACCTGCTGCATCTACATGCGTGCGACGGAACATAACCAGTACGCGAGCCAGAGGAGAGCGGAGCGAGATGCGGCTTGACACTACATGTTGAAATATGGTGATCTAACGCAGAGAAAGAGGAAATGTGTCTTTCTGAGCCTGGGTCTTCTGCTTTGGAGAGTTTAAAAGAGTAGCAGACACAAAAGGTATGTGCTTCATTACTTTTGTTTAGTTTGAATGTCTGTAGATGTTTGAGATGTCAACAGTGACTATATAGTTTCCTGATAAGAGAATATATAGTACCTCATATTGGATCATCACGGTACAAGCCTCAAGTCAACGCCCTTTAAATGAAGAAGCTGGTTAAACTCACTAGATAAAACTAGACCAAGGACTAGTCATTGACACATAAATGCCACTGAAAGTTGTAGCTTACTGCAAAATTATTTACATTCACTAGAGTTTAGACAAATAGAGTACACAAAGGTAGTGTTCAACAGGATTCACAAATATTTGACACTTGAATAAATGTCGTAACGTCAACATATGCTTTTGCAGGTAAAATGAAGGACAGACTCTTGGACCTGCAGACCTTAAAGGAAGAAGAGGAGCCTAGGCCTGAGGACAACCCAAACCCTGAAGATGATGATGATGGGGTCTTACTGGAGCAACAGGCCATCATCTTCCAGGGTGAAGATATCATGAATGACATCTATAAAGAGGCCCAAGCCATGCGGAAAGAGATGCTGCTTCTCAAAATGGACGTCAAGCGATTGGGCAAACAAAATACTAGATTTCTCACCTCTGTCCGCAGAATTAGCAGCATCAAACGGGACTCCAACGCTTTGGGACGGGACATAAAAGCCAGAGGGGAGGCCATTTACAAAAGACTGGAAAATCTGAACAAGCTGAACAAGGAGTTGGAAGAGAAACATGGCCCTACATCAGCAGTGGTCAGAATGGTGCGCTCACAGTATGTGTCTCTTACCCGAGATTTCCACGAAGCTATGTCCGAGTACAATGAAGCAGAAATGGTTCAACGGGAGAACTGCAAAACCCGAATCCAGAGGCAAGCGGAGATTATGGGCAAAGAGGTGACCCGGGAGCAGATTGATGAAATGATTGAAACAGGAAAGTGGAATGTCTTTTCGGATAACGTTTTGCTGGATGGAAAGAGCGCAAGATCAGCCCTTAATGAGATTGAGAATAGGCATAAAGAGTTGTTGGAGTTAGAAGGGCGTATACGGGACATACGGGACTTGTTTCTTCAAATGGCGCTCCTTGTAGAAGAGCAGGGGTGCATGGTCAATAATATTGAGGCCAATGTAAGTGCGACGGAGGATTATGTTTGCAATGCCACCGAACAGATCAAGAAAGCAGTGAGATACAAGAAGAACAATCCGTGTAAAAAGCTCTTCTGCTGTTGCTTCCCGTGTTGCAATTGATAATAATAACGACTAAAGGATAAGTACTTTCAATGGGACACAATATTCCTATATAGATCAGTCATTCATTTTAATTTCTTTGCCAAGAGAGGCTTGGGGGAGGCAAAGGAAGCTTCATTCACCCTACTCATTTAGTCATCACATTATGGCCAAGCTGTTGCATGTTCCTGCGTTACTGTTACTATGTATGTATTGTTCTAATTGTATGCTCATTACAGCGGTCCATGTTTAGTTCAACTCATTTTGGCTTGGATTCATTGTAAACTTTATGTTACTATGGAAACAGACCTGTCCATTGTAGCCAGTGTTCAATGTGTCTCCAAAAGACTTTCACCAATTTACCATTAAAAAGCAGCATACAGTAACAGTTTGCCTTTAGTCGCTGTCCACAGATCCAAGATAACGTTTAAAACTCCTTTGTCTCCTAATTAGTCCAGTGTTCTGCTTCTTTTTTGCCCTAAGCAACAAGTGGTCATCTATAACAGGATTTAGAGTCCAGTCTCCGGGCAGAGCAGGTGTTTAGAGAGTGTGTTTACTTTCTATTCTGTGACAGATAATCAAATAATATTCCTCAGTGCTAGGACGTAAATGAATCAATACCCCCTAAAGTCACAACTGATTGTGTAGAAATTACCATAGTCATTGTTAGTGTGCCTATTGACCTGGGACTCACAACCAGGATGGCCGAGTGGTTAAGGCGTTGGACTTAAGATCCAATGGACGATAGTCCTCGTGGGTTCAAACCCCACTCCTGGTAAACTTTAACCCACATAAACAAGAAACAAACAGAGCATTACATCTATAAAAAATAATGTCTCTTCCCTGAAATAGGAAATTCATGTTGGAGTTAACATTACTGGTAGGTTAAAAGTGCAATGTAATATTAGGGGCTAAAATGAATTATGTTTCAATGTATTTTATTTTAAATAGATGTATATCAATAGACATATTAATTTAACATAACATAGACATAAACATAGATCTAGACACTTCAAAATATGATGTGAAGACTTCTACTGGATGTTGGCCAGTGGTTTTGATACACATTTCACTTTGCATGACAGAAATCAAAATAGCATCTTTGGTCTTCCCAGCGTTGGTGACACGATTTAACCCTTTTTCCTTCATATAATGTACACAAATATGCTCACTGTTCTTGTATTCTTTTTGTATATTTCTATGCAACAATATGTATATTTATTTTCCCACTTCATACACAATATGGCCGCTGTCCACATGTCATTTCATTTTGGTTGGATATATTCATTGAAAGCCTCATGTTCCTATGCAAACATACCAGCCCACTGTGTTACTGTGTTATGTGGGTGGAACACTTTACATATTTTTTGCATACATCTTTAATGCAGCTCAGCTCTGACCTGCAAACCTCGATGTTATCATACACTTAATTCATGTTTTTTCCAAAATAAACAGTTGTATGTATGTTTTTTGAACGGTGAAGTTGTTTTGACTATAGCAGGACGCTAAACGGGTTTAGTGATGAACAACAAATCAAATGCGGTTAGCTCTGAAGGTAGTAAATGTCTATTATATCTTCATTGTGTTGGCATGACAAGTCTTTGTAAGTTCATGGTGTAGTCAGAAATTGACGATACTGGGATCTTTACACCCAGCCATGTCTAGGGCTCTCAGAATATAGTTACAATATCCAGTGAGTGGCAGTTCTGTGGGTGAAAATCCCTTGTTGATGGCAAATATCTTACTGGTTTGAACTAATAGAACAATTAGCAACATTAGCTTGCATTTATATCAAAGCCTGCTGATCTATAAATGTTACGGGCTAGTAGCTGAAGACCACGTTGGGGGCCACTTTATTAGGTACAGCTTTTTATGATTATCTGATGGTCTCTTTCTAGATGTGGCAGTTGGTACCCTTCTAATTCTTTAGTGTTGTATTTGAGGTTTGACATGGGTAGTTCCTTATTTTCTGTTTTCTGCTTTTGAGATACCAGGATTTAGTTTAGAGATTAAGAACATCCATAACTGCATTAGCTTGTGGTCAAAATGGCTCAGAATGACATTATGGACAGGTTTGTCAATACTGTGTGTGCTCAGGCAGTGTCACAACAAAAGACGTGAGGAAACCTTCCAGGAGTGGTTTCTGTTTGCACTGCAGATCAGCTGCCAGATATTCTTTTATTTACAGGCAGGCTGCACTGATCTGTTAGTATATACCCATTGTAAATTTAATTATCAGTGATAACAGAAACATCACAGAAGGATTTGGACTAGACCCAGTTTAGTCCTGGTTTAAAACCATTGATTAGTCTTTGTTTTATCCGGGTTTAGACCTGATTTAGTGTTTAGAGTAGTCAGCCCTGGTTTTCTGGACCCCAGTTCAGCTCGGGCTTAGGCCTGCTTTATCCCTGGTTTAGACCTATCTTATCCCAAGCATCACATTGTTTAGCCCTGGTTTAATCTTGCTTTACATCTATTTCGGGTTTAGGCCTGGTTCAGGCCTGGTTTATATTGTTGGGTGATCATTTTCTTGTTCGCTGGTCCGTCACATAGTTGGGGATTCCCTGACTTCAGAGGAACTGAGACCGGACCAAGTACAAGCTGCAGTGGGCGGTGTTGTTCTGTAATGATTAAACTTCCCAGGCGCTGTGCTCTGTGGTAGATTTACAGACAACAGTAACGTGGCTTATCTCCGCGTCATCACGTGAACAAATACTGAAGCGTTTACACCAGGATGGCCGAGTGGTTAAGGCGTTGGACTTAAGATCCAATGGACAATAGTCCTCGTGGGTTCGAACCCCACTCCTGGTAGTACAAATCTTTAAGAACAATTTCACAGAAGTCTCTTTGGCTCCATCTAGAGGAAAGAGGTGAATTTCCTCAACCTCATTGACAAATGACAAATATAGTTCTCCAATGTGTTGATTTGTAAAGGATTAAATACATTACAGATTTCAGTAAACACATTACATGTGTGGGAAAGTACTCCACTCAGTAAACAGATGTTGCTGAGTGTCAAAGCTCATTATCAGTGGATATTATCACTATTATGTATGACTACTTGTACATGTCTACTGTTACTCATTACCAGAGTGGTTAAGACGTAGGACTTAACAACCAATGGACAATAGTCCTTGTGGGTTCGAACCCCACTCTTGGTAGGATCAGACCTTAGAGCACAACACATGACCCTGCATTCCAATTACAGCGATCTATTGGCTCTAGTCTTAATCAAAAGCATATATTGTTTGCAATGTTCATGTCAACATAAGAAATTGCCATCCATTAAGGCTACCACACTCATTTTGGGGTGGGTAACATGACCCAGGAAGGGTGATTAAGGCATTATATTGAAGATCCAATGGATCCCCACTCCTGTGAGAACACTGAACTGTAGACCAGTTGTGGCATAACAATTATAGCCAAATTACTACAAGGTGGAAAAAAGATAAGTAGTTTGGAAAAACCTTTATTTAAAAACAACCTGTCAGCATTAAAAACCAAAGCATGTCTCAGAAATAATTAGATTAAACTCTGATGCATCACATCAGGTTTCTCATCATTTATTAGACCAGCACTGCAATACACACATTGAAGTTGTAATACTAGGTGGTGAAACAGTCAGTTGTAGTAAAAAAACAAAACAAGTCTTGAATAAAATAGTTGACAACCATTACATTTAACTACTGCAGGTGATGATCAGCACCAAGCTTCATGCAACCCTGAGAAACAAACATTTGAAAAGAAAAAACTGTAACGTCAAAACATGATAAATAATGGATATTTAGTGGTAATAGTTAGCAAAAGGAAGTGAGTCTGTGATATGTGTTGATACCTGGCCTGCAGGGTTCACATTCATAACATCACTAGCTACATTATATATTTTTATACTATTTTTAAAGTACCCTGCAAACTAAGCTGGTTATGTGTCAAAAAAGCTGGTAGAACAACCACAAAACAACCACTTCCTTTGTCCAATCTTTGCTACTAGATATATCCTCATTTGCATTTGAAGAAAGTTAAAACACAGTGTTGCTCAATAATCAAATATGACAATGCCTGGGGACATGCTTAGTTCAATTTAGGGGAAAAAGTGAAATAATCTTTGCCTTGTGCACAGTGACTGCTTATGTTTGGTCAGTTGTACAATTAAAGCGGAAAAAAGTGTGGTCAATCAAGAAAACCATGCAAGACACTAACAGCTACAAGTGACTGACTGCACTGAGATGTTTATAGGACACGCACACAACTAAAAACAAAATCAAGTGTCTCATAAGTTAAGGCTCTACTCTTCCCTCCAATGTAGCACAGTATTTTAGATATAAAAATAAAAAACATCAGGACATTGGACTATTTACAGTGTCAAGAGTAGATTATTTTAACCACAACCAAAAAGGCCATCGCTCAAAGTTCAAACCCGTGATTGCACATCCAGCTTCTGTCGCTGTATAAAAATGGAGTGGACAAAAATGAAAAATACATTTTGAACCAGGAGTTTTGTGTCATTTTTGAGGTTAGATCTTCTTATTTTAATGTCTGTAAACACTTCAAACCGTCAGGTGTCTCGAAAAAGCCGAAGTTTATATTTTCATGCTACTGGTTTGAGGACAGAGCGTAAACATCTGCCCTCTTTGGTGAGCTCTCGGGTGAAGCACATGCAGGGCAGGGGGATAGCCTCTTCCCGGCGAGCGATGGTGTTAAACTTGCACTTCTTGAGGTGGTCGGCCATGCTGGCGATGTTTGCAAACTTCCACTCGTTCACCGTTCCAAAGGCTGTGCTGAACCGCCAGACCTGGATGACACAACAGAGAACATATAGTGCATTTAATGTAACGCTAACAAGAAGTTTTGGCAAAAGCCTTTGTAGCACTGTAGGGGCATGCTGTTGTTACATAAGGAGGTAACTTGAAAACAACTCAAATTTGATCTGAACACACAGTCACCCATAAAGAGGCAAAATGAGAGTAAAAGACAGCAATGGAGGAGTTCTACATCAATCACCTAATAAAGTGGCACCCAGTGTGGTGTTCTGCTGCTGTAGCCCACCTTAATCCAGTTTTTGTTCAATCTTATCAATAAGTCATGGGCTTATTAGCACTGAGCATAGAAGCAAGCTTAATAAAGTTGCCAGAACGTGTATGTGATCATATATAATTTAAAACTAGCATGAAGGAGACTTGTTATCCTGTTAAATGTACTCCAGTGAATGCAGATCATGAAAGACAGCATAATGAGGACTAACCTTGTCGGTAATCTGCCATGAAGGGGAGCCATCCTCACGCCGTTTCTTCTCCCACAGCAGCACCACCATCCCTCTCATCTGCAGCAGACTGGCACACACTTCCCTCATGGTGCGGGACACCCTGGAGAGTTGACACAGGCTAAAACTGTCCAGGAAGCTTGCTACATGTTGCAACACCTCAAGCGGAAGACTACTGAACTGATCGCTTTGAGAGCCAAACTTGCGACTGTATCTTCTACCGGTTTCCCCGTTTCTCAAAGGCAGGCCGGGCTGTACTCCAAATGACCCGAGGTGTCGGTCGTGGATGATCCGGAAGCCCTGAACCGAGGGGCAGAAGCGTCTTTGGGAGTAGGTGCAGCCGTAGTACGCCAAGGGACAGCGCTGCTCCATCCAGCCGTTTAGACCAGCGTGGATATCACCGTGAACGTTTTTAAAATGAGACGAAAACTCATCTCTCCGGAACAACTGTCCGCACACAAAGGTGAACATAGATCGCTGCTTTGTTTGGTATCGGGCTACGCATTCTAGCACCAAGTCAAGTCTTAAAGTGTGGAAGGGGCTGGGGTTGGATAACTGTGGGCTAGCGTGATCACAAGCCGATGCAGAGGCGATATCTCCGACCATAGTGTTAGTGGCTAGGATGGCTGAGGGGAATGAGAAAGTTTGCGTACCAAAGTCAATGTGGTAGCCGTCCACAAACCGGCTATCGGATATTCCCCTGCCTCCGGGAGAGTCACCCAGGCAGAAAAGCAAAGCTGCAGTGATAAGATCAATACCGTGAAGTCCCATTGGGTCTTCTGCTACTTCCAAATCCGACGTGTCAACCGCTTTGTCCTCCATTTTGGCTCTGAATAAGTACGGATCAGACAGCAGGGCCCGCCTCCCGTTAAATGTAAACATGCTAATGCCTCTTAGCACTTCCACGCTCTGCAGCTTTCTCTCCAGGCATCTATACCTGAGTTCGGAGGGCAAGTGTTGAAAGAAGTTATTTCTGGCCAAATGATCAGAAATGAGAAATGGCACTGGAGGCGGGAGTGGCATCGCTTGTTCAGGCAAAGCAGGCTCCAGTGCTACTACAGGCATGTAATCCTCAGGCATCTCCGGTACCAAGATATCATTCAGCGGCTCATCTATAAGGTTCTTTTCATCAAACACTATCTCAACAAATTCACTATCACCCACCCAGTCAATCCCATTTTCCTCTGTTCCCACCGCACAGTCCACTCCTCCCACCGCTCCAAGCTCACAATCAGAATCAGAATCGCTCTCTTGCATCATGTCCACGTTCCGCTCACCTTCCACTCCATAAACATCACCATTTTTACCCTTGTGTAGCACTCCATTCTTATCAGTCTTTACACCGTTCACATTATTCACAATTATTTCAATATCTTTAGAGTTAGTCAAGATGTCTAACGCTGCCGCCAGACTTCTGCTTGTCTCAACAGAAGCTTTATAAAGTTCATTATAAGGTTCCTCCTGTTCCATTTCAACTGTCCCGTTAGCGGCAGGCTCACTTAAACCCATCGCCATCTTGTCACTTGCCAAATCTTTCTTTTCCCCATTTTTTGACATAGTAGTGGTTACTTTTAAAGACTCCAACAGCATTCTCTGATCCTGCAAAGCCAACGCCATGTCTAGCTGCTCAACTTCATCAAACTCCTTGCTAAGGTTTTCATAAGATTTGCGATCGGCGTAGCTAACGGGCCACCTGTTCCACTCCATGGTGCAACACACAATACTGGCTGGGCAGGTCTCAAGATGCTGCGCCATCTTGATCCTTGTGATTGTAAAGGGGCAGCCAAAGCCACTGTTGAGACACGGCAGTCTTTCATATGGACACAGTAGGCGGTGCTCCTCTAATTTGCATGAGTGAAATACCGCCCCACACACAAGGGGACAGCCCATGAGGTCACAAGAAACACCAGTCTCTGGTCTCACCATGCATCTTCTGTTGATGCATTTAAGGCAGTGAGGGTGGAGGTGCTCCATTTGTATTCCTTTAGTTTTCGTCCTGCTGCCGGCAGGGAAAGAGTCAAATGCTCAACCCTGAAAGAAAGTGAGAGAAATACGTTAAAGAAATCACTTGAGTCTCTTTGTGGTTGGTTTCAGATTATAATTATAACAAATAAAAATAAGTAACATGTTATGACAAAAGGTTCAGAAATGTAATGAAAGAACACAGTTTGTCAATTTCTGAAATTGTTAATTTTAATTTAATTTGAAATAGATTACATGCGTCAAAGGGATATAAGAGGAAATGTATTTATGAAGTTGGTCAGTATCAGTGTACAGTGGAGCAATGCATGATTCTGCTCCTAAATGATGATATAACTGAATCCATTGTGACAGTTATACAGTAAAAAGGACTGATAGTTCACATTACACACGTGAGGTGACATGCCTTTATTGTAACCTGGCCCTCATACATGCTGCCTCACTGTCTCTCTGTTGATCAAACATTTCACAACAACACATATAGAGTTACACTAGCCTTACTGGACCTAACAACAAACCCGACCCCTCCAGTTTCAACCAAAAAGCCTACTGTTTGTTCATGGACATGAGGTAGCCTCAATGCATTGTGGGAATACCAACAAATCTCTGGAATAAACTGCAACTGAATCATCACCTTCTGGCATCTTCTGTGGTAACTTAATTAAAGTTGAGTAATACACTACAAACTATCATTTAGATACCACAACAATATGGTTAACCTAAAATGGGGACAGGCCAGGGTCTGATTTCAACAACAATGGGATCTAAAAAGCATTTTACAGAAGTCATTATAATCCTGTGACTAAACATCATTAACATTTTTGCCATTTCTCTGTGAGCTTACTCTAAACTATTATTTGTAACTTGCTTAAGCATTCACAAATTACCCATGCACATTTACATCTTTTGTCAGATATTCAGGAATGTTTCACCTTGTAAATATTGTTATGGGTAAAACAGAATTGTTCAAGGTTCAAATCTAGCATCACTTCACAGAACCAGCCCAGCCACTTTGGAGGAAAAAGATGATAGGGGTAATAACGTCGTCATTAAGCGATTGCACACGCTTAATCCACGGCACAATATAAAACAAGAGAGCTTTTGTTCTTTTGTTCTAGCATTAAGTGTTTGCAAGCATGATCAGTATTAGCCGGCTAACTTACGCAAGAATAGCTGGGGTTAGCAAACAGCTAAAAACACAAACATCATTGCAGCGGCATGCTTTATCAAATCACTTAATTATGTTTACAGCACTAACATTTTTAGTCAATTACTTCTAGACACACAATGTCGTGTTTGAAACAAGTATAGCCTGGTTGTGGCTAAATATGCGACGCAAAGAACTTTTACAGTAAACAATAGAAAAACAACAACATGACAAGAGAGCTAGCATTAGCAGCTAGATGGGGACTAGCTTCTAGAAACCGCTTACCCGAAAAGCGGGGCACCTCGATGGGTTTAGTTTCGATCTCTTAAACGACAACCAGCTTCGATGACCCAGACACAAAGCTAACGATATCTACACAAGTTAACCACAGTATTAAAACGTGTCTAAATCGCCCTTTTTTGCGAGCTGGCTCCGACTCTGCTGTGAGACCTTTCGCTGTCGGCGTTTGTGTTGATCCTGGAGTGGGACGCCGCAGTGCAACGTCATCACGCACACACCGCCGTCACTTTGGGGGTTATGGACGCGGCTCCAAAATAGAACGGGAAATACCCCCAGGACGCTTTAAAGCAGGCCCTAAATGTTCAGGAGGCTTTGGGGGACGTTAATGGGTTCAGGGCCAGATATAAAAATATAATAATCATAATATAAACAATACAAATATAGTAATCGCCTACAATAACAATTACGCCATTACTACTGAAATATCAATTAAGTAAAATAACAGTGTGTCAGTACAATGTAAATTGCTATGGGCATTTGGAAAACGTTTTAATTTTTTTGTTTTTTTGTATAAAAAATATATAAAAGCACCATGTGAAATCAAACCAGAAGGAGACTAATGACACCTTGTGCCAGTCCCAAACCTTGATAAATCAGGTTGTGTCAAGATTGATGGGTATCCAGCCTAAAACTATGCAACATATAAGAACAAAAAGGGAATGCTGATTACATAGCATCAGTGTATATTGTAACATAATTCAACACAACTTATTTTATAAAACCTGAAAATTTGTGTATGTACTTCAATCCGATGTAAATACTCTTCAAAATCAGAAAATATGACAAATAACTTTATTACACTGTTTTAATTCAAATCAAGAGCATTATATAAAACAAACAACTGTGCAGGTCATTATTATTGTTAATGTCATATGGGATTAAGTCCATTTGTTTTCTCTGATGTCATAGTGTCTCATGAAGCGACTTCCGAGAGGTGGTGGATGTTGGACAGTGTGAGTTGCGCCTCATGCGTGGGATAAAACCGCCTGGAGCGAAGCCACAGTCTCCCGAACACTCCAGTGATCAGCAGCAGCACGACCAGCAGCCCACCGAGGATGAAGGTCTCCACAGGGGGCACTCCACTTGAATCTGACAACATATGAGATGCAACATTTAGCTCTCAGTGCACTCTCTGTCAATGGAGGAAAAAAAAGAGATGCACAGAGTCTGCTATAAATTGAAATGAACAGGTAAACAAATGTCCCCATGTAAGGGCTGCTTGTACTAAGAAAATCAGTCCAATACTACAATAATATAATAATTAATCTTGTCATTATCCTTAGTATAAAATATCATCCCCTTTACAAAATACTATGCTTTTAACATGAATAAATGAAAACTATGAAAAAAGAAACTCATACTTGTATTGGATTTGCCATTTCCGTTCAGAACTCGTCTAATTGGTCCATAAGAAACTGTATGGGATAGAGGGATGTCTCGCCTCAACCTCATCAACCCATCATCGCTGGAGCAGTTCTGTTCAACAAATACATACATACTTAAATAATCACTACAACTGCTGCAGTATCAGTCACATGCATGTACAGTATGTCTTGTAAATGGTAAATGTTCTACCATCCTTCGAGACAATTATAAGTAATAGTGTCTCAAAAACATTGTACAGGTGAGAATTTAGTGTAGCAATACAGATTTGACCTACTTTTGAATACAATTTTGATAAAATGCAACTGAATTTACTTAAGTTATTCAAATTATGTCAAATCACAGTCACGGACACCTCCTTTGACCACAACATAATAGCCCCTAAAAGCTTCAGTGACAGACGCATGGCTTGTATGGCTAAAAAACATTTCCAGGCCTGATCTATATTAGGTACATGAGCTGCCCATAGGCTACTTGACTGAACTGGCCTTGTGGTGACTTGTGTAGTGAGGAATGGATATTACGAGAGCTGACTCACCGGCTGGCACAGTCCCAGGCCGCTGTGGCAGATCTGGACGTTGCAGTGAAGAAAGACATTGGTGTAAGAGTTGCCGACAAACTTGAACATTTGTATCCTGAACATGGCCTCTGGACCCTGACCGTTCTTTAGCACACTCAGAGTCTGTTCGTTGGACAATACTGGGCAGCTACAATATAAAAGGGGAAAGGTGGTTCCGTGAGCAAACGTATACTAATATACTATTGATTAATACTGCTGATAAGTAAAAAAGAAGTGGATATGTCCGTGTGACAGACAGGAATGACCCAAAATAGTACAATGTGCAATTCATACCATAGTGATATTACAGCATATGACAAAAGTAGGGTATTTATCTTGAACCAGGTGAGGTTATACACAGTATTAAAGTACATTTTAGGAGCATTATATAATTTCACATATCCCTGACAAGTACAGTATGTTGTACCAAACTGGCCCAGATTTGTGTTCAGACATGGGGAATTCAAATGTATATAAGGTTGTCTAGTCATATGGTGAACAACGTTTATGTAAAACCCTCTATGTTACAAAACCAGCCCACGATGGTCAGTCATAGACAGAGGGCATTGCTCCTGTCTGCTTAGCCAAACTGGGACTGTGCTGACAATCATGAGCTGTATGGATAAAGTAAAAAGTCAAAATAGAGACTTGGAGGAAGGGGATTAGCGGTTGTTTCCTTTGTCTGTCACCTTGTAAAATCATTGGCTGGCTGTTGCTAACTGGACTAAATACTGCCCGGTTGTCAAGGCCATGTTCTGCTGTTGAAGTGAAACGCATATGGCCTCTCAGACAGGAGTCACATGACCCGGGCTGAGGAGCGGCCAACTCTCTCAGCAACAAACTCTCTTATTTCAGATTTCAACAGGGCTCCTGGAGACGGCTGCTTGGAAGTGTGGTGAAATAGTACAGTCACTATACGTGGTACATTGTCAACAATACTACTTACCTATAACAATGTAAATATGTGGTTATTTCGTTGGTCTCTTTTTTTATATATACTTTGATTTATGACTTATTACGGTTAATTTGTCCTCATTTAACATATTTAAGTAAATGTTTTTATCTGTCAATGTATAATTCATGAGGCTTCTGAAGTAACATACCTTGATATGATATGTCACAAGGGTTGGTGTCAATGCCTACTGACCCATTTAAGAGATGAACAGAATAAATTGCATAAAAGCAGTATTTGTATTATTAAATTATTATCTTGAAAACAATAACAGAGTAGATTCCGCTTCTTCTAGTCATTAAGGATGTCGTGGGTTCATTCAAATGGTTCTTTGTCTGTATGTCTCTGTGTCAGCCCTGCAACTAACTGATAACTATCCAAGCGATAACCAGCCTAAGCCTCAAAGTTGCAAAGATATATAATTCATGAATAAGTACATATAGAACAATTGCTTAGTATTGATGACTTCATTGGGAGTTTTTCCCCCTTTGCTCTCAGATGTTGTGGCAAAATGTTCAGTTTGACTATGCTTTTTGGACAAACCTGTCTCTGATGAAGTTATATTGAATATTGCTATAAGGGTCACTTGTGGGTGTGGCCCAGCATCTCTCCATCCGCAGCATCAGATTAGCTGGTATCTACATAAGAGACCGACAGACAGACGGTGTTAGGCAATAGTCAAGACAGTTTCCACATTTAGTAGCAGTAAGCAGCCCCATAAACAAGCCCAGCTATAGTGATAGTAAATAAACGGTTGTAGCAATAGGTGAAATGATGATGGATCTTGTATCACTGCAGAGTCAGGAGTGAGGGTTAGATTGTCACCATGACTGAGAACATTCCCGAAACAACATATTGCTTAAGATTGTGTAACACATACTTTGCCACATCTAAAAATAGCAACAGTAATGCTAATATTTCCACTACATTGAAACTGCAGAGTGCAAACTGTGAAAGTCCAGCCCCAAGTACAGTATCCTGACTTCAAAACATACATGCATGATCTTTAGAAAACACACATATATATATATATATTTATATAATAGCAGTATTTAAATGTACTGTACTGACATAGATTGGTTGCATTTAGGATCAACTTTGAACAATTAAAGTATTTTGCCACTTGATAACCAATTTAAGTTTTAAATTAGTCAAATGGACGATTCAATGTGTTTGCGTTAGAGTGGGAAAGCTAGCCACAGGAAATGTTACATGTTAGAATGTACTATAAGCACTATTTGAGCTTATTTTACAGTAAACAGAAACACAAATAAAACACCAAACAGAATGTCTTTCAATCGTGTGTATTGACTCTTTAGGTCCTACTCATTACATAGTACTGGGACATGACTAAACCTTACCATATAAACCTTAACAAATATACTGTCATCGAGGGTCAGAGAAGGCACTGTGGTCCACTGGTCTTGAAAGGCTTCATCTTTGTACAGCAACATTGACACCGAGAAGTTACCATCTTCTGTGTTTAGAAAAATAGTCCTAGGAAATCCCAATTGATTATTAAAAATGTAACAAAAATTGTTTAAAAAAAATGATGTGTTTGTTTGAATTAAAAAATGTCTTACCTCACATCTACTCTGATCATGTTTTCACCGTTGGGTTGTTGCACCATGTAGTTGATGGGATAGCGACACACAAATGTAATGTTGATGTAGTTTCTTGTGATGATTTCTGAATGGTTGTTGTGTATTGTGTTGATGAACATGATGTGTGTATCATCTGAGGTCTGTGAGGGGAATAAGAAAAAAAACTGTGTTAGGCTAGTGGATTGTAAAGTGGCATTTACAATTGACTTATTGAGTTTAAGTTTATTACTTTACATAAATAAAGCTTACATTATTATTACATCCATTTAAAGGGTAACTATGCAACTTTTGACTTTAACACAACTTCAGAGTCAGTGTGATCCTAAATGAGTTGTTGTGAGGTGAATGAAGCTTCCTTGTTAGGAATAAAAATATTCAAATTTGATGCAAACCTGGTGTTTTTGTGTTGAACAGTAGCTTTATTATTATTATTAGTCTAGAGTCTATATATAAAGTCTATATTCTTTGCGTCTTTTCTGTGGACAGTGCTATTCTCTGAAACTGTAGGGGGCGCTCTGTGAAGGAGAAATGTGACCAAAACAGTGAAAAGTTGCATAGTTTCCTTTTATGAATCAAAAATACAACAAACGTTAACTCTAAAATGTTGTTGTAACCCTTAAAAGGGGATTTTAATTGTATTTTGGGGACATCTTGTGGCTAAAATAGAAAATGCAAATGATGACTGAAATAGCACTTGAAGAGTATGACTAGAAAGACCCTGGGCACTACTAGTGGATTGAATTCTGCACTTGATTGCTTTGAAAACAGTTCAATTTTTTGACTGATTGATTGAAATTACTTTATTTTGATTAAAACAAAAAAGCAAAAATGTTTGAAACAGAGTAGGTTAAAGTAAAAGCTAATTTTGTTCATTAAACAATTGTAAAAATGTATTTCCAAGACTACAGTGACATCAGAATGTGCATAGGACCCATTGAGGCATTGAACCACTTTCCCAGGGAGCTATAAGGTTAGCGATCTTATTTTAACACAGCTTACAGTAAATGTGAGCAATACTGTTCAATATTTAAGCTGTGGCCATTGACGTAGATTGAAACCATAAAGTAGCGCTGGGTGAAAAGTTTCTGTCCTGGGTTTATCTGGGGCCCTGCTGAGCTCAAATGGTGGACAGGTCTGTGGTCCCGGGGCACAATGAATGGCCCTGAGCCTCAAACAGTCGCACGGGTTTTTACAACCTCTGAACAAACACTACAGGCTCTTACTATGAGAGCGGCTGCACCGAGTTCTGCTACTACTACTAGATATGTGGAGATCATTTCTGGGAAAAAAGTAATTTGATAATGTACAAAAAAGTTTTGTTTATATTTGCTCTGCATGGACAGTATTTGAATTGCCATCATGACTCAAAATAACACGAACTGAGAATGACGATGGGTGCATTCACTCAATCATAATTTTTCTTTTTTCAGGTAAACTCGCCTTCTGACTTTTGTCTGTATTTCTTCAAAAATATAAGAGCAATTATAAAAATCTACCACCAGATGTCACCAAATCCTACAAACAGCACCTTTAAAACTTTTCATTTAAAGTTCAGTTTTAGAACTCACAATATATTTTCTATATTTACTATACTTTTTAGATTTATTTTTGAATCAGTCTTAGTGCTCCAGTTAATGCTAAAGATCAGATTAGCACATATCCATCTCCAGCCTGAAGATTAAACCTATTGAAGCACTAATGTCCTGTTAAAAGAACCACAGATGATTTTAGGTCTCTTTACAATAATGCTATATTATACTAGAAATATAGTGGGCCTATGGTTAGCTGCAAACATAAGAGAAAAACGGCAAGAAATCCATAGTTAAAATTTGTTTAACATACCTGACCTAACCTTACAACATTACTTGTTTGACTCCATGTTTAAAAGCCACTAAGTTCAAGGAGAATGGGGGTTGACATTCCTCCTCTTTGACAACAGCTAATCTAAACTTGTAAAACCGCTAAAAAGTGCTGTTTTGGTCTATGCTGGAAAGCTGTGTTAACCTTTTAGTCTCTTTACAAGAAAAGACTACATTCCAATGAGGCAGTCTAAGGACACTTGTTCGGATTAAGCCAAATTTGAATCCATGCAAGTAATGGAGTTCAGGACGAAGACTTGTTTGGCCAGTGATTTATTGCCTTCCCTTTCATCGCACCAAAACTAACAATCATCATTTCGATTTCAAATCCTGAAATTTAAAGTCACAGAGCTATTCAGTGTCTGCTAGCCGTTTTGAATGGGCTAAAAGAACGACACCACTTTTCTCAGTTGACATACTAGCCACTCCCCCGGCCTATTCAATATGTCCACACATAGGGTTAGCTCCTTTCTCTGCCAGTCTTATTCTTAAACAATACTATGACTCGGTTGCATCCGTAACAGAGGCTTCATAGTCCACGTTTGCGTCATGATGTGCTAAAACAAGCATCCCGACTACTGAATAATTCAGATGATTTTTACTGTTATGTAAAGTGCTATAAATGGACTCAAGTGACCCACCCCCATTTTTGGCAGCCGAAAAGATGGGCCTGGTTCCCACAACAACCTTAAACATCGTAAATTGGATAATTTATTAAGATGGGGATTTTATGTTGCCAGTTACAAGAAGTGCAGTTTGTCTCCATGTAGTTTAAAGCTGGCGTCTTTGTTAAAAGTTCTTCTAAATGTCTAGGTTCACGTGCAACATTTGATTAGTTACAGTCATAAATCAGGCAGACGTATACATTAAATTAAACTTGATAGCATTTTATCATGTTTTTTTAATCCTGTATACTGAGCTCTGAGGCGCTGACTTTCTCTGTAGCTTAAAACACATGGTTTCATAATTGTACATGTGTGAAGAAACCCCATCTTGCTACTACTTTTAAGTGTTTGCACTGGCTCCAGTAGTGAAGTGGGTGTGGCCATCAGAAGGAAAGAGGGCCTTAAATACCTTATATAGAAGCTTTTCAGCAGAGAGAACGCAACAGTTATAGAATGGTAAATTCCAATCCAGAAGTACCTGACATATCTAACACTTAAAAATACATAATAGGACACATTTAAGTAAAGTCTAGAGGTCTCACCATTATTGTCCCACAATCAGAAAGGTTCGTCTTGATGCTGAAAACGTAGTCAGCTCCAACCTCTACACCGCGGCATTCAGGGTCATTTAGATGCAAATCCCAAACCTAAATACATAGAAAAATGTCGACAGACTTAACTTTGATAATGACGGTAGTGGCGCAGTGTGGGAGAATAAATATTACATTGATAAGCCTTACATAAACTGGAGGCACTTTGTTGAGGAAGAAAGCACTGGGAATAACAACCTCCATGTGATCATTGGTGCAAATGACAGTTTCATTCAGCTCTGTGAGATGCAAAGAACAGAAATACTTTGTGAACAAAGTCAACATATTGAACAGCCTAGCAATTTCCGTTCTGTAAATCAATTGTAATTGAATTTAATTACAGAATAGGAGATTATTTGAGATGTAAGTATAATGGTGCTATGGATTTGAGAAACAGTTTAGCAAAGCATTACATTGGAACGAGCAAACAAGCAGACATAATAATTACTATGCTATCGAGTTTTGTCATGCAAAGAAATGCCTACAAACTCCTCAGTCAGTAAACTAAACAAAGCATCTAATGAGGTTGTATCAATGATGATGAGTAAGAATTGTTAACTGACCAACACAAGGTTTTGCATATGCTTCTTTTACCTTCTTCCTCTGTATCCAGAAACACAGCTGACGACACCATGCTTAAGTTCAGCAGCAGCAAGACACACACTACAGCAGCAGGTCCCATCTTCATCCAAGCCTCGGGTCACTTTTACTCCCTTGTCGCTCCTGGGCCTCTCCAGCACAGTTTGGCCTTTAGTTGGGACTATTCACTTTAGCTTTGCCTGTCAGCCCAAAGACGTATCACCTCTCTCTCTCACTCCAAACCCTCAAATCACGGCTGTAATGAACTGGGAGCCTCCTTCCAGCCTTAAAACACCAGCTTGAATGATGTCCCTGATCAACAATGAGATTCTTCTCGTGAACAGAGGAGACTAGGGGAGTCCGAGGTAACACGTATGTCACGCCTCCTTGGGCCATGTCCTCTTAGTAAACATCTTACAGCATTTTCTTACTCACAACAAGGACACTGGTATCCATGTAAGAAGCAGACAACACTACTAGGCTTTGTTATCCAAGGCCTTTGTCCGGACATTTTAAAATCTTTACTGGAGCGGGAATCCCAAAAGAAACTCATTTCCAGTCAAGGGCAATTCTGTGAGTATGTGTGTGGTGGAAGAGACCATAAAATACTTCAAATAAACAAAGACAAAAATCACATTTGTGAATAGTAATTGAACGGACAAACAGCATTTTAGCTAGTCTTTTTGTAATCATTTGTGAGCCATTAAATGTTGTTAAGTGCCCAATGAGGCAGAAAACATCTCTTGTTTTAAACATTTTATGAGTTTTAAATACCAGTGAAGCTCTACGTCTTGTAAATCAGACAAGGCCTTAGTGGGACAGTTCATATTGTCTTACCTGATCAATAGCTTGAAAAAGATGTCTGGAGAATCCTACTAAATTTCTACTAATAATTTCTGCTGCTTTTGTGAAATTCAATGACTTCCTTCCAGCTTTGTTTTTTTTTACAGCACTGGCATAAACCTCAACAACAGACAAAAAAACGGTAGTTAATACACGGTGGCCAACAACTACAAGCAAACTGTTTCACTAATACTTTAAATATTGTGGTAACTGATTGTGATTTAAACATGTCACTGGCACTACCTCGATCTTACATCTTTTAACGCTTTAGACATTAACTTAGAAGACATAAAAACAGTAACACTTTATAACTAGGACTGGGTACTGAGTAACAATACTTTAGTGGTATTGTATGAAAAGTTGCAATACTATATATATATAATTTAATATATTTTGTTAATTTCAATTTGTTAATTAAATTAAAGTCCTCAATAATATCTTTAATGTCCCTTTGCATATACGAGTCTAATACATAACACATAATCACTGGTTATTATTATTATTATTCAGGTTTTTTTTTATTAAAACAAAACAAAAAGTAATATGGTGATGAAAATCAGCTTAATCTGGGAAGATCATTAAATCTTGATACAGCTCATTCATTTATGCTCTGCTCTTCACTTACTTTTTAAGTTTGATGATTAATATTGGGTTAGCTGTACATTGAATTTGTAGTTAAAAAAGATTGTATGAATCAGCAGTCTTCAACTAAAATTGTGATAAATCATGATTTCTTAGATTTCTAATTTTTTTCATATCGCCCACCCCCAGCTCTACTTATGTTAAATCAGTTACAACAGCTTTACATTATGAATGACTAATAATGTAATGAGACTTTTCAGTTGGCCGCTGGAGTTCAACTGATGCACATTTACTAAAACCAACGGCCATTTATTATTATTGCATTTACATTAAACAGACAAGAACAGCAGTTAAATCGTGGAACATGATGTACATACTGGAAGTGGTTACTATATATACACATGTAATAATGGTTTGCTAACAGTATTTCATAATGCCAATATAAAAACTGGAATGTATGGTGTATATAATTTGTGAACAGTGAATTTATTTTGCCTGTGAATCTTGATTGTTCTAGATTTCCTCCAGAGAGCCAGTGTCTTCAGTGAACAGGTCTGCAAGGTCAGCCACCGTCAGGACAGCAGCCTCCGCGTGCTTCATGGCTGTGCTGCTGCTGTGGCTAAAAGATAACATAAAACACAGTGATTTAAAGACCAAGTCACTAATAAAAATGTGCTGTGAAAAATGTTACCTTTTCTCAGCAGATTTCATCATGGTTTGCATCCTCTCTTCTATTGTAGATTTGATGAGGAATCTATGCACAAAGGTTGGCCTGGAGGAAACATTCAGATGTCAAAATATTTTTTCTGGGTTTAGAACTGAGTTAGACATGATTAAGACTTATTTTAGTACATCAAAATTGGAATTACAAACATAAACCTTTGCATGATTTATCACCAATCTAGTTTTTGTGTTTTGCTGTACTGTCCAGAAGTTTTTAGTCCTTATTACTTGGTTTGTCCGATGCGGTGCACTCGGCCTATAGCCTGTAGCTCATGTGCCGGGTTTAGGATAGGTTCGACCAGCAGAACATGAGTGGCTTCAATGATGTTCAGTCCGTTTGAGCCGGTGTGAAGAGGTAGGAGAAGGATGTTGATCTTCGCATCATATTTGAAAGAGCTGAGATTCTCCTGGAACAACAATAAAGTCGTAAAAGACACAGATCGCCAATACAAAATGAGTTCAATCCACTGGTCCACAATGCATACAACAGTATAGTGGTTATATGCCCTTTTACCACTGATTGAACCCCACTGGTAGAGTCAGGTATTTTAAATTGTGATACTGCGATATTCCAAACTCATGTCACTCATGTCATTTATAAACCACTCAACATGGTTTTTGGGCAAGACACTTAACCCACATTGCCTATGAATTAATGTGGTTGTGTGATTGGCGCCGAAGGGGCCGTAGGCGCAGACTGGCAGCCACGCCTCTGTCAGTGCGCCCCAGGACAGCTGTGGCCACATAAGTAACTTACCACTACCGGGTGTGACTGAGGAGTAAATGAATAATGTAATTGTAAAGCACTGAAAAGCGCTATATAAAACCGAAGAAAATCTTACTTGAAATTTGTGATTCCCATTGATCTGTGAGAACTCCATAGTGTTATCAAACAGAGCCTTGGCGATGATGTCAAGAACACTCTGCCACTGTGGACAAAAACAGCACAGTCAAATCCAGACTCCAGAACACTGCCGACTAAATCACTCTTGTAAATACTGAAGGAACAGGTGTGGGGTTACCGTGGAGAAGACGAGACACTTGGCTACAGGGTCAGTCATCTGAATCTTCTTCAGAGTTCTCACCACAGCCTCCACTTTTGTCGAGTGGCTCCCCTGAACATACAACACAGTGGTTAATAATGAATTGTGAGCTGGCTTAAATTACAGTTAATAATAATAATAATACATTCCATTTATATAGCGCTTTTCAAGACACCCAAAGCGCTTTACATATCTTTTTGTATTATTCTTTCACTCCAGTCACACCTGATGGTGGTAAGCTACTAT